>PVJX010027340.1:0-24938 GCA_004027295.1 Dolichotis patagonum | reverse complement strand
CAAGTAGAGACTCATGCATGTGTAGAGCTTATAAACAGTTTATGAGAACCAACTATATAATGCATGTTGAAATGAACAACTACTTTGAAGAAAAAGAGACACTACAGTACCCAGTGCTGATTCCGTAATGTCATGATGTGAAATCCAGCAAAACTATCATTCTTTGTTCAAAGTGATTTTAGCTTGTTTTGTTTTGTTTTGTTTAAATTCAACACGCATGAAGGTATGGATAGCTGTTTTGAAGAAAATGAGAGACACTATGACAGCCATTCTTGGCTTGCCTATTGTCAGGTCTTGAAGACCTGAAATGCCTTCCTCGTCCTGCTCAGATCAATTCCATACTATGTTGTTTCATGTGAATTCCCTGTATGTGACAATATGGACAACTATTGGGAAGAAAACAAGAGTCAATACGATAGAGAGTGAATATCTCCGATTGTCTAGCTTTGAAATTTATGTCTCTTACACGGCTTTCCTATGACCCGCTTTGTTCTGTTTTGATGTGTTTAATTTTACCCTTTTGATATAATTGCATGTATGTTTGAGTGGGTAAGATGGATGACCATATTGCTGTTTTTGTCAGATTGTGGAGCAGAACTGTTAACAGTCTCACTGTTTGAATGTCTACTTTACATGTTTTAACTTTGTAATTTGAACAACTATTTCCTAGGGAAAAAAAAAGAGCACCTAAAGAAACTCATGACCACCAAATTAACACTCCAAAAAATTCTCAAGGATATCCTAGAAAAAGATAATGAAGCTCATGATAAAAGGTCTAATAAAATGAAGACAGCAGTTAGGATGAACAGTTAAGTAGAAGGGAAGGATAGGAATCAACAGCAGGAAAACAAGGCAATGGTAGTCAATACCTAGTGGTAATAATTCTTAATGTGAATGGTCTCAGTTCCCTCAATCAAAAGACACAAGTTGGCAGAGTGGATGAAGAAACAAAACCCAGCAATAAGCACTGTACAAGAAAATTTGTGATCCAAAAAAGCACACATAGACTAAAAATCAAAGGGTAGAAGATAATATTCCATGCAATGGGAACCCCCCTCCAAGAGAAGGGGTAGCTATCCTATCATCAGACAAGTGGACTTCAAGACAAAACTCATCAAAAGACACAAAGAAGGTCTATAGATTGGTTATAGATTGGACTATAGATTGGTTAAGGAAACATTGCAACCAGAAAAGATAGCAAACATTAATATATATGCACCAAACAACAGCACACCCAGCTTCATAAAACAAGTACTAATAAAGATAAAAGATCACATAAACAGAAACATAATTATACTGGGGGACCTCAATATCCCACTATCACAAACAAATCAACTACACAAAAATGTCAGCAAAAAAATGCAACTGTACTTTGGCTCCTGGACTTAATTCTCTCCATGATTCTGGTCACACACTGAATTGGATGAGAACTGAATCAAATTTCCCCATAAGGTCAACATTGAACCTAACCTGAACTTGACTGTTTTTCATTCAATTCGCTTTGTGATCAGAATAATGGAAAGAATTAAATTCATGAACCAAGGAACCACCATATCAGAGTTGAACAAAACCTTCAAATAAAAGGATTTAATAGATGTCAACAGAGTGTTTCACCTGACAACAGAATACATGTTCTCAGCAACACATGGAACTTTCTCCAAAATAAGTCACTTACATATTAGCCAATAAAGCAAAGCATCTTAAGTAAATGGAAAATAATTTAAATTATACTATGTATATTATCAGATCATGGCACAATGAAACAAGACATTAATGGCAGAAGAAAACAGCAATTGTACAAATGTATGGAAACTAAACAATGCACTATTAAATAATCAATGGATTAGAAAAAAATCAAGGGAAAATAAGAACATTACTAGAACAAAATGATAACAACATACCAAAATTTATGGGCCATAAGGAAGCAGCCCTACGAAAGAAGTTCATACTTCTGAATGTCCACATCACAAAAGCAGAGTGAGCCCAGATAAATCATGTAACAGTGCACCTCAAGGTTCTGAAAAAACAAGAAGAATTCAAACTCAAAGCTAGCGCAAGGAAGGAAATTATGAAAATCAGAGCAAAAATCAATCAAATTGAGACAAAAAAAAATACACAGAACCAATGAGTCAAAGAGCTGGTTCTTTGAAAGAATAAATAAAATAGATAAAGCCTTAGCCAAACTAATGAGAAAGAGAGAGAGAACCCAAATCAATGCAAGTGGAAAATAAAAGGTGAAGTCACAATAGACTTTGCCAAAATCAAATTTTTTAATAACTACTTTGCAAACATATATACAAATGAAGAATTCAGAAGAAATGCATATATTCCCAGATACACATGAATTATGAAGATGGAATCAACAAGATTTAAAACCCTGGATAATCCAATAACAGGCAGTGAAATTGAAGCAGTAATCCTAAGCCTGCCAACTAAGAAAAGCCAGGTCCAGATGAATTCACAGCTGATTGCCTCAAAACCTTCAGGGAAGATCTACCACCAATCCTCCTTAAGCTCTTGAATGAAATCAAAAGTTACCCGGATTCCAAAACCAGACAACGGTTCAACCAAAAAAGCGATCTATAAACAAATCTCTTTAATGAATATAGACATAAAAATCCTCAACATGATATTCCCAAACAAAATGCAACAAATCATCAAAACTCATACATCATAACTAAGTAGGTGTTATTCTGGGATGCAAGAATGGTTCAATACTTGCAAACCAATAAATGTAATGCATCGCATAAACTGAAGCAAGAACAAACATCTCACTATCATCACAAGAGATGCATAAAAAAGTCTTTGCAAAATCCAGTATCCATTCTTAATTTAAAAAAAAAACAGTGAAGAGAATAGCTATAAAGACTTTCATCTCCATCTGATAAATCTACTAGATTTATGACGTTCTTTAGAGAACTGGAGAAAATAATCCTAACCAGAAGAAACCAGATGAAACCAGAAGAAACATAGAACAGCAAAATCAATCCTGAGTAACAAGAGCAAAGCGGGAGGGATCACAATCCTAGACTTGAAGTTATATCACAATGTCCATCAACAGATAAATGGGTTAAGAAAACATATTTAAACAATGGAGTACTACTCTGCCATAAATAAAGACAAACTTGAGTATTTGTGGGAAAATGGATGCATCCTGAGTTTATCATGCTCAGTGAAATAAATCAGACATAATTTAAATATTGCATGGTTTCTCTTATATAAGGAATCCAAAATATAAATTAAGAGCAAAATAAGAGATAGATAATAGGAAGTAGGGAGATAGGTTTTTCTCAAACAGGAAGAAGATCAAGAGATGGGGGAGGGTAGGGAAAGGGGATGAAAAAACATATGTGTTATATACATGCAGACATTATGTACTGTCAATGTACTAATAAAAATAAAAGAAGAAAAAGTCACAGCAATGAAAGGGTAACTATGGATGACAAAAGTGGTTATTACAGAAAGTCCAGGGCATGGGGTGTGACTCAGTGGTAGAGCTCTTTCCTGGCCTGCACAAGGGCCTGGATTTGATCCCCAGCACCATAAAAGGAAAAAAAAGAGAAAAAAATGGTAAAGAAAGAAAAAGAAAAGTGATAGTGGTTGCCAAGGCCCGAGGGGATGGCACAGTGGGGGTTACTGGTTTGGAAAGAAGGAAGCTTGTCAGAGGCAGATGGCGGTGGTAGCTGTACAGCAATGTAAATATATGTCACTGGCCCAGACCTGTCCACTTAAATTTGTATTTTACGGCCCCCCCAAAAAAGAATTCACCAAAGGCTCTTCTGACTCATTAAGATAACTTGAGATGTGACACATGGCGGGCACCTTAGGAGCAAAAATACACACAGCTGTAAATAGCGGTTGAGAAAACCAGGTCCTTGGGCTCCTTAGGACTCTGATTGTGACAATGCGCTCAAAATGCACTCATTACCAGGACTGAATAAAGGAAGTAATTTGCATAGGCATTGTTTTTCTTTCTAGCCAACGGACTGACCTCTTCTTTAATTCTGCTATTTAAAATGTGCCCTTTCAGAAGAGCGTAAAAAGAGGCAATGAAATCACACCTGGGGACTGGAGGTCAGTTTACAACCGTGGTGCTAGGGCGCCATCTGCTGGCAAAATCGCTGCAAAAGCCTAGCGAGTGCCGGCTGGAACCACCTCGCAAGGCTTCTCAACGGCGTTTATAGTGGTCCAGCTGTTTGATGAACGTGGGCAGTTAGTCAAGGACACAACCAGCCCCAAACTAAAACCGAATCTCCAGTACTAGTTGGTTTTAGTGAGTAATTTCATTGTCCATTCAGAGGCTTTTAAGCACCATCATTCCTCCAGAGAAGGTTGGCTTGTCAGTATCATACTTGGCATACAAAGTACAATTCTAGGGAGAACTTCTATACACCGTTACCCAATTTGACACAAGAAATCTCCTAACGAATCACCAGTGTGGACACATGACTAGAGGTGTCTGCATATCTACAGGATACTCGGTGAAAGGAAGGCACGTCGGCCTCTGTAATACAGCTTGGGCATCCCCATACAAAATGCTGCAGACCAGAAGTTACCTTGGGATGAGACCCAAGTCCAAACACAAAATTCTCTTTCGCTTTGCATGCACCTCACCCACTGAGGGTAATTTGATACAATGTATACGATGTAAGTTAGTGAATTAGTGTTTTGACTATTACCCATCAGAAGGGGTCAGGTGTGGGATTCTCCCCTGATGACGCATCATGGTGACATGAATGCTTCAGATTTTGGGGTTGGGGATGCAGCTTGGTGGTGGAGTGTGAAGGCTGGGTTCTAACTGTAGCACCTGCCCTCCTCCCACCCCAGTACAGATTTTGGAGGATTTTCAGTCTCAAATTTTTGGCTTAAGGATGCCCAGGCTATACTATGAGCAAATCTTAGAAGCATAATGTTATGTTTAAAAGCAAGCAGGATCTAGATGTCTACATAGACTGTACAGGTGATTTCCTTCAGTTGTAAGGAAACCAAATCTTTGCTGACTTTATCACTGCACCTCTGCTGATTCTATTTACAACACGTGTCTGAATCCATCCCCCAAGATGTCACACAGGAAATGTGCGTGAGCCCTGACCAAAATCACCAAGGCCAAAGGAAAAGGAGGACACTGCTGCGAATGGCGAGTCACACTGATTTGTCTTGTCAACATGCACTTTGTAACAAGCTGTTTGAAAGGATTTGTTGGACTGTGGTCATTTCCTCCTTCAACCTTATCAGAATAGCAGAGGAAAGAAAGAAATGTGCAAAGCGCTCAAGGCGGGAACAGCCGCTGGCAAGATGCACAGAGAGGCCTCTCTACAGACGGCAGAGCAGAACCCTCATTCCGCAGGAGCCTGCATGTCAGTGCAGGTCTGCATCGAGATTCTCCCAGGTGACCTTGCGCTTTCTGCACCAGAAGGGGGTTTACAAGGGTTCTGGCTGCCTCACACGCAGTGGGGCTGGAGACCAAGGCTCAGGAAAGAGGAGGGCCCAAAGGCTCCCAGGATGTGGGAAATGGGACTTGCTTGCCTCTCTTGGCAGCACTGGCCCCACACTCACAAGCTCCTGCTCCTCTGCTCATCGTGGTCCGAATCTGGCCCAGGCGCAAAGCTCCAGATTAAGAAAATAACTGTATCCGCCCAGTGTAGGTCAAGGACTCTCCTCGCATAGAAGGCCAAGCCCCCTGTGGAAATTTCCCTAGACCGCCCACGCTGTGCAGAAACAATGCCTTACACCACAGTGTGGTTACCTGAAACTGGCACCGCTGGATGGCCAAAGAAACATATGATCACTACAACAGAGCCTTTACAATTAACAAACAAGCCAGGTGTGCTGGGCTCGGCTGTAATCCCAGCACTCAGGAGGCTGAGGCAGAAGGATTGCCCCAAGTTGGAGGCCAGCCTTAGCTACCCTGAGTTCAAGGCCAGCTGGTAGTACATAGTGAGACTCTATCTCAAAAAATAATAATAAATGAAACAAAAACCTAAAAGTAGAACCACCATGTGATCCAGCAATTCTACATCTGGGAGTATTAAGCCCAAAATAATTGAAAACAGTATCTTAAAGAGATGCGTGCACACCTATGTTCATGGCAGCATAATTTACACTAGCCCAAGAGATGCAAGCAAGCCATACATCCATGGACAGATAAATGAATAAATAAAATGTGCTATGTGCATACAATGGAATATTACACAAGCCTTAAAAGGAAGGAAATTCTGACATATATAACAGAAATGAACTTTGAGACATTATGCTAAATGAAATAAACAAGTCTGGGAAAAGCTAATATTTTACGATTCCAATTATACGGTGTGTGAAGAATGGGCTTATTCATGAAGATAATACAACAGTGGACACCAGAGACTGAAGGGTTGGGGAACTGAGATTTAATCTTTAATAGGCACCAAGCTTTAGATTTGCAAGACTAAAAGTGGTGAAGATTTATTTTACAACAATGGGTATATATTTAATACTACTGTATCGTATTTTTAAAATGGTTAAGATGGCTGTGTTAGCTTTTTGTTGCTGTGGCCAAATACTTGAGAAAATCAGTTTCGGGAGGAAAGATTTATTTCGGTCCGCTGGCAAACAGCTTTGGGCCTGCAGTGAGGTAGAAACTTCATGCTGGAAAGGGGTGATGGAGGAAGGCTGCTTGGCCCATGGCGACCAGGAAGTGGGAGGGTGAGAAACAGCCAGCACGCACTCACGGCCCGCCTCCTTCTGCGGTTTCCGCTCCACGGTTTGTCATCCCACATGTCAATCACCCCTGGAAACACCCTCAACGCACCAGAAGTGCGCTTTACTAATCTCTCTCTTCCGGCTCCCCCTCCTCCCTTTCCCCTTCGCCCTTCCAGCAGCTTCCGGACGGGGCTGGGACCAGAGCACAGGAATGCAGGCTCGGTGCCCAGCTCCTGTTTCCTTATCCACTGCCACTACACTTGCGGGAGGCCAAGTAGAAAGAAGGAAGCTGAGTGTGTGGTCCACTCCGGTAGTTCCGGCTACTTGGAAGGGTGAGGCAGGAGGACGGCGTGAGCCCAGGAGAGTTTGAGATCAGCCTGGGCAGCAAAACCAAACACACACACACACACACACACACACGGCCCAGCCCAGTTGTGAGCCTAGGGGATGGATATGAGAATCACAGCAGATGGGGAGAAACGAGCAGATAGGACACCTGTCCTTAGCCCAGGGAGACAGGGCTCAGAGATGACGAAGCTGGACACTGCGGTACAAGCCTGTCATCCTGGCTACAGAGGAGGCACAGGCGGAGGGTGACAAGTAGAGGCCCATCTGAGCAACAAAAAATAAGTGAAAATAAAACCTCGGCCAGGCATGTGGCACCTGTCTATACTTGCAGTACTCTGGGAACCTGAAACAGAATCACAAGTCTTTGTGAGACCCTGTCTCAAAATAAAACAAATAACAGGGTTAGAGATGCTGCTCAGCATAAAGCCCTTGGGTTCAACCAGTAGTACCATAATAAATGAATAAATTTAAAAATTAGAAGGGCTGGGGAGGGACTCACTGGTAGAGTGCCCCTGGGTTCAATCCCAGGTACTCCAAGTACTGTAGGAAAAAAAAGAATCTGATGAAAAAATAAGGTCTTTTCTATAGAAAATATACACATACAAAGCACTGTATATGACTTCAACTAGCTCATGCTCTAGCTTGTCTGACCCATATATGATTCCAAAATATACATTTCTATGTAGAAAGTTTATTTCCATCCATAAAATATATCACTAAGTGGCTGAAAAAGTTACATATCATTTTAAAACATAGATTTTTAAAAATCATATTAGCTTCTTAGCAAAATGCTTTCGTTGTATGTATTTACAAGAGTATACTACGTATAAGGTACATTTTCTCCCTCCAGTCAGCCTGAGAAGGCCTTTGGATCTAGGTGAGGACGCCAAGAAAGCTACTCATTGGCTCTTCCCGCCTCGGGCATGAGATGATTCAGTTTTACGAAAGTCCCTTCGAAGATAAGAGCAATGGCAGACAGCTTCTAGAGAAAAGTCCAGCGAAGCAGCAGGTGATAATATATTTTCTTTTAATGGTGGGATGAACCTGTTTTGGTAATCTACAGCCTGTCTAGGGCCTACAGTGTGACGCAGTCCCTGAGACTAATTTGTTTCTCTATGGCTCTGTGGGGAGGGCGGCTCTGGATCCATCTCTCTGCCGAAAGTTCGCCTGTTTTGGTAGACAGAAGGACGCTCTGAAACGCTGCCATCCACGTTCTGGTACATCTGCAAATGGCAAGAGACCTCATGAAAACTTGCACACTATGTGCCCACTGCCCAACTATTTAAATCAAATGACTGCTTGACATAGATGATTGCTTTCACTACGCATGAGTCTTAGAGAATATCCTACGTATAACTGGACAATGCAGTCTTAGTCCTTTCATTCACAGAGAAACAAATCAGAGCTCAGGATTTTCATTATTTTTGTATCTGTGGGACTGAACCAAGAGCCTGAGTGTCATTATAGCGTCTATTCTTGGAGACAAAAATCTACTCTTGGATATGAAGTATTACTCTAGAACTTCTAGAGCCACAGAGAAAAGCCATAAAAGAAACAAACAAACAGAAAAACCATAAAAGAGAAAGGCCACAAGAGAAATCCAGGAACTGTGGCATTAGTACAGGGGACTGATAACCGAGTTTCACCTGGGAGTTTTACAGCCTTTGAAGTTTTTTTTCCCACAATGAAAATGTTTTATGGTTCTTTTTCTGATTAACTTCCACAATTTTTAATAGGTCATGCCCATTTTTATTTATTTTCTCTACTCTTCCTGCCTGTTAACCAAACACCTCTGCAGGAAGCATGCTTTTAGGTTCTTGGAGTGCAAGTCTAGGGGCTGTTTTGGGGTGCTGCTGGTACATTCTCATTTCACAGCTTTGAGGTTAGTGAATGTGTCCTGGATGGTAAGAATTCTATTTATGTTGAAATGCTTTCTTTAGTGGGTTTGCCGATTCTTGTCATTTTGTGTTTTCTTTTTTTGCTTCTGTTTGCTTAAAACAGGGTCATTACATACGGCACACTGGCTTCAAACACATGATCCTCCGTCCTCAGCCTCCCGAATGCTCAGATTACAGGCACACAGCACCATGCCTGACTCTTGTGTTTTCTATCTCCGTGAATTATTCTTGGTTTTTTCTTCTTCATTTTATTGGGTTACGGTATCTTTGTCACTTGCCATCTCCTTGCCTGCCCCTGCCTCTCAGTCCACTGCATCACTGCCCAGTCCTCTTGTCAGAGTCACCTTTTAACTGTGTCCCGGTGTTCAGTCTTTGGTCTTACTTTTCCAGACACGCTTTACATGTCTGGTCTTTTCTTTTCCTTCTTGCTTGCTTGCTTGCTTGCTTTCCAGAAGAGTTTGCTCAGTATCTTTCTGTACCAACCATGAATCCAGCCACTGGGACAGTACCAAGTAGATGCTGTTTGTAATCTATTTTCATGATGACTTCCACTGATTTATTTAATAAATGCGGGGCAAGCACTACATCGTGTGACATAAACATACCCAGAACAACATACATGCTTCACGTCAAATGGTGATGAAAGACAGACCCGTAAGGCAAAGTCAGCCTAACACGATGCAGGTCCCATACAAGGTTGTCTGGAAAGTGCTGAGTTCAGGAGGAGGCTGAAATCTGACACAGGAAGTGGGGCGGCTTCGAAGAGGAGAGAAAAATTGATCTGGGTCTGAAGGTTGAGGTCCGACTGTCCACCCTGTCTTCTGTATACGGGCTCTGCGGCTGGAATCTAGGGCCTCACGCACACTAAGCAAGCCGTCTACCACTGAACTCCAGCCCCAGCCCCACCCTAAAGCCTTTCTTGGGTCACCATTTGTTAAATAAAATGTGAGCACATTATTCAACGATTCCTATTGGTACTGAGGTTACATCTAAGGGTCATAACCTACATTTTTGCTGTTTCCACCCCCACTTGCCTGGTTTTCTGAGAGTTCTTTCTCTTGCCCAGTCCTCAGTGAAGCAGAAATAGATTCTACACAGCTGCTCACATCCACCCAAAGAGAATCGTCAGTTTTCTTATCCAAGGGTTGTGCATAAGAGATGGAAAGGGCAGCATCCACAGGAGAAGCGAGGCTTTGCTCACGGCGTGCAGGGCCACCTGGCCTGGCTGTGTGGGCCGCGCTCTGAACAAAGTGTCCAGCTAGGGCTGGCCCACAGCTCACTCTTAGGGCGTCTGCTTGGCACGTGCAAGGTCACTGCATCAAGTGGGGGCCGAAACCCAATCCAGGCGCCCCTTCTCCAGACTGTCTTTGGATTCCTCCCACCCACAGAGGGTGTCATTTCTTACTTGCTTAATGTAGCTGCTGTTTTTTCGTCTGCTACCCCTGGCTCTGATGCCGGAAGGGAAGAGAGGAGAAGAACCTTCTGTCGTGGCAAAAGGGCAAGGGGAGTTGATAAACTTGAGCATGGATTCCCACATCGATTCATCATCCAGGGAGAGGTGGCATTCAAGAGTCACTGAGACCTCCCAGGCTCCTGAATAGAGGTCAGGGCATTTGGCCATCCTAGGGGATGACAATACGAGAGGAGACTCTCGGGTCAAGATTACTGCGGTCCTCAGTAAAGCCAGGTGGCTCTTTGGCTCTGGTGGGGCCTCGTCCTGGCTTGGCTACCTGTCCAGCTGTGCTTCCTCCATACTCTCCATTCTCTTGTATGCTAGTGACAGCTGTGATTTTCCACTCACTTTCAGCCTGCAATATCACACTCACCCCCAATTCTCCAATAGCCAAAATGCTCCCACCCTTCTCAGGCTGGCTGAGAGCTAAGTAAATGCCAGCCGATCCGTTCTCTTCACGCTGTCAATTCACTTCTCCTTTCCAGCTGCAATTCTTCTTTTAGTTTATCTCACACTGCCATCAATTGTTTGCAGGTCACCCACGGTCTACAGGTACCTTGGGAACTTTCCATCTCTCAGCCTTTCAACGCAATTCCATGACAGTAATTTAATTCATGTGATTTTCTTTTTAGAAAAAGTCATAATAGGAGAAAAGGATACACATCATCGAAACAGGTGTGTAGAGGGAACATGAAACCGAAAATGGACTCTGAACAATTTAGAAAGAAGGACAATTAACTGAAAGAGTCAGATTTATATTTAGCTAACATTTCATGAAGAGATACTAATTTCTCTTTATGTACTAATTTACATTTATCTCATTTAGTTTTTATCACCCATCCCATGCAGAGATTTGTTGTTTTGTTTGCGTGTTTTTTGGGGTACTGGGAATCGAACTCATGACCTTGCGCTTGCCAGGCAGACGCTGTGCCACTGAGCTAAATCCTCAGCCCTAGATTTGTTAATCTTATGTTTCACACAAGGAAACTGAGGTACAGTCCCCCCTTTACTCCCACAAAAGAAAAAGACTAAGCAACTTCAGATTTGAACTTGGGTATTGGAAACTCAAGGTTCCACCTTTGGTTCATGTCAGGTAGGGATGGCTGTTTCCATAGGAGGTTGCTCATGGAAGAAGCAAAGTAATCCCAACTCCCCAAAGCTTACATGTTATCTAGCTTGGCAGCTCTCCAGGGAGGACACTGAGGCAGGGCGAGGTAAAGTGATTTGTCATAACAGTCGGGGCTGGTGGGAGACAGAACAGTAGAGCTCACGTTCACCTCTGACAAGGTCCTCTGCCATATTACATGATCAGGTTACCGTATGATTATTCCACATGGATGTTTCATGTTGAATTGGGAAAGGACAGGGTCTTCTGGAAGGATTAAATTTTATTTTGTCATCGAATTCTCTGCACTGGACCTTTAAGAGCTATTAATGTATTAACCAATTGGGTAAAATCTTCAGGAAAGGTATTGTTTTTCTAGAAACACCTGTCGATAAATATCTCACTCAGTACAGCTTTCAAAGGGTAATCTAGACAAAGTGTGGTAAGAAAGATAACAAGTATATCTGGATCTGAGGACGTCAACACGAGTGTTGTAAAGTACGAGTTTCCCTTATGGTCATGGCTTAGCAAATTCTGGCTGTTACATACCGCTTCTTCTGCATCTGCCAGCTGACATCCTAAAAAGGAAGTCAGGTTAGGGAAGGACGGCCGTTTCCTGGAGTCAAAGGCCCAGCAGGATTGCATTATAAAGTATCTGCAAAAGTGACAGCACAGGACCAAAATGAGGAAATCTGAACGAAATTAAATGGACCAATTTTCCCTAGTATGCCATACTAGTTACTGTGTAGAAGTCATATTTACGGTATGTTTGTTTTGTGGCAATCTACTAAATTTTGTACTCATATGAGAAAAGACAAATTAGGTAGGGATCCAGTTAAATGTGCTGTGGAGATTCTAACCTCCTGGATCTTTCCAGCAAAGGAATCAAAACCAAGAAATAGGCACTTCTGAGGACAGACAAGGTTCAGTTTAGTTTAGAATCTAAAACATAAAGGAAGATTTTTTCTCTATTGTTTAAAGAAGAATCATCCGATTCTTTTTTTGATTTTTATTTTACCTTTTTTGTCATGCATTTTGAAGTGGTCTGTGACTGTCTGATTTCAACCAATCTATAGTCTGATTTGAACTTACATTTCTTCTGTAGCATAGAATGGCTGATCCATCTTAAACCCACTTTGAATGAGTTTATAGAAGTTAGCATTCACTGGAATGCCAGGGTAAGGATTCACACCTGAGAAAAACATAAAACCAACGTGGCGTTCGTCAATGCCTTCATCAGTTAGTTCATTCACTTGACAACATGTCTAAAGCATTTCCACCTGCCAGCCACAGCCTGCAGCTGGCTCCACAACTGGATAAAGAAGTCACGAGTCTTTCCAAGTAGATTACAGGTCAACAGGGAGGTCTGATTTAAGGACATTAGCAAGACCAGGAGCTATGGGTGACTGGAAGTAGTGTCTCATACTCAGGAGGTAAGGGAGAGGGGGTGGGATTCAGAGGGAACAGAAAGCACAAAGCCCAGAGCCCAGGAGGCCAGCAAAGTGCCCAACATACCCAGTGAGAATATTTCCCAGAGCAGTATTCCATAGGACCAGACATCACTCTTGATTGTGTAGATCCCTTCAAATAAGCTCTCTGGGGCCATCCACTTCACAGGCAGGCGGGCCTGCGTGAATCCCAGAGGAGAGCAGAGGGTGAGTTCTCCACGCGCACAGCCTGGCTTCTTTACTAAATGACTCAATGTATTATTGTCCTGAGGCCAACCTTTTCGATTCAAACTACCATTCTAATCGCAGCCTAGCATGTATGTGTACACACACACACACATACACACACTCCTTTAAACTCATCACAAAGGCTCGTCCTGGAGTCTGCAGGTGTAGTTACTCACTTTCCAGTAAGGAAGGGCCAGTTAGTGCCCAGAGCTAAGTGGGTTCAAGCGAATGCGTGGACTCTTGTCACAGCATTTCTCAGCAGAAGGTGAGTGGAAAGTCCTCCCTCAAGAGCACAGGGAGGGAAGTTATGTCACCACTTCCAGAAGTGATGCCAGGCTGGCTGCTGTGACTGGCATGATTTCCACGGGCGTGGAAGGTGGGCATTGACTGCCCACAGCCTCAGCTTGGAATCAAGACATGGGGTGACCTATATCTTGGGGCAGAGTATTTTGAACACATTTGTTTTTGTCATGGGTTGAAGGACGTTTTAAATCTTCCAAGTAAAATCAAAGCCCAAGAAAGAAACTATCACTTAAACCCTATACCAATGGGAGAGCAGGTGAGTCCATTTCATTCCATTCAGTAAAGAATTAACTGTGGTTCCGAATGGAATTTTCCTCCCCCCATCAGAGGATGCCAGCTTTCGGGGTAGAAACTGTGCTTCTATGTAGTAGCATCCTGCAGACTTATAACTTCAGCTTTGGTAACTGATGAGCAGATTTCAAATCAAGTAAGATGATTATCCGAATACTGTTTCATTTTATTTTTCACGTCCATTAGACATTTACCCTGAACAGGCGCTTTTTGTATTGGTTTTATTGTGCTTTTCCCCCTCACAAACCTGTAGACTAAGTGTATGGAAAACACAGCACAATGGAGGTTGGGCATAGATTTAGGGTTTAGCATATTAATGTTCAAATCCATGTGCTGTGTAGCCATGGAAAGTTACTTTTGAGTGAATCCGTTTTCACATCCACAAAGTGGGTACTTTGATGACTGAATAAATTAATATAGGTAAAGCACCTTGAAGGATGCTTAGCACATAGTAAGGACTCAATCAGCATCTGGGGGCATTATCGTTTCACAAATAGAGACGATAATGTATGGAGAAATTCCAAAAATGATAGCCACAAAGGAGCAGGATAGGGTCTCTACCTCAGGTGCTCTAACTCTCAAAAATCACTCCTTAAAGTACAAAATTCATCTACTATTTTTAACACTTTTCTGGTAAAGAGCACATCTGTCTTTAGTATTTTTTTAAAAAGCATGATTCAGTGATGTTTTTGGTCTCGTATTAACAGCGACAAGTTGGCAAATATTTTTAAATTACTGTGTAATATATCCTATAAATTTTATACTTAATAATTTATGTGTGGTACATTTTGAAAAAATGCTTTATCGTGAGTCACTTTGTAGCTAAGGAAACTGCAGTAAGTGCAGGTGATGAGATTTTTGTTTTTTAAAGTGAAGACTGCACTCAAAAACCCCTAATGGATCTATTCTGACTACATGTCCCAAGGATAGACGTGTGGCTGCTCCATTCAACTTTTATCATGGACAGATTATTCCCTAGAGCTGTAGGAAACTGTTTCAAGCATAAGGAAGCAAACTGCTATGAGGCTTTTTTCTTTTATGCTTCCATAAATCAAAAATGCATTACAGTGAGCGCAGATGTTTACCATAATAACGACAAGAGACAAACTAGCAGCATGAAAACACGGGAAGAAAGAGCAGCCTCACATTGCCCCTGACCACGTAGTTGGAGTCACTCAGGATATCTCGAGCCAGCCCGAAGTCACAGATCTTCACCACCTTCCCGTGGGTGACCAGCACATTCCTGGCAGCCAGGTCTCTGTGCACACACTAGAAACAATGAAATTGGAGTGTTATTTACCCTAGCGCGTTCTCTCACAGAGTGCGATCCGTCCCCTAGCTCACGGACATGGTAAGAGCAGTCGTCAAGATGGACGTAGGGAGAAGCAAAAGGAGTGAACCTGGGGCCATTCCCAGCCTGCTGCGGCTGTCACCCATGCTGCCGGAGGCCATGGGTTCTCAGAAAGGAGATCTGGCTATCACAAAGAGATGTGAAAGGCAGGGCAACTTGTGGCTGAGTCCCCAGGAGGATTTCTAAGCTGTTTTCCAGCACTCTCAGGTGGGAAAGAGGAACGTGCATAATCTCTTTCCTGGTTGGGAAATGATGCTAGAAATAAGATGGAGTTAGAGCAAAGGACGCATCCAAGAGACAAACGCACCTTTGGGGTTTACTAAAGTGGAATCGGGAATCTATGAACTGAGTGATGTCATGGCATCCATTCATCCAAGAGCAGAACTTGGAGCTGTGGCTGCTTCGACCGCCCAGCATGGAGAGAAGGGAGCTGACTGCGCGTCACTAACTGGGGACAGTTCAAATTCAAAGCCCCAAGGGACTGCACGGTCCCTACTGAATGTGTATGGCCTTCACTCCACGGTAAGACCTCAAATGAGGCCACTGACAGAGGGAACTGCCGACACTTGCTTAGCTATGGGCAGCAGACTTGGCCAGGAGATCTAGGTGGATGCCTCAGCACCTACAAAGGCACCCTGAAGCTCTTCTGTCTGAATGGAGATGAAACATCCATGAAGAACACGTAAGCAAGAAGCTCGAGAAAAGGGAGGAAAAGTTGAAGAGAAGCATGTGCTTCAGATGAGAGAGCGGAGAAAGAAGTAGAGACAGAGAGGCCTAGAAGACAAAAGACATCAAAAGAGGACAGAGTTTGAAAATGAAGAGCAGGTCATGGAAGGTGAAGGAGCGCAGGGACCCCCAAACAGGCTGCCCCCATAAACGCACTGTTTTAAATTAAGTACCCAGGAATCAGCAGATTCCAGATGCAGCATTTTCCTCCCCTGCCCTCTGAGGACCAGACCTGCCAATGAGGAATGTGAGTGCCTTAATCAAATATCTTACTGAAATGTCATTAACCATGGGAGATTAAAGCCATCGCATAGAGAAAGAGCGTGAAATCACACATCACGCCCAATGCCAAAAGAACTTCGTCCGAGATCACTGTCAGTTTGTGTACCATGCTGGAGTGGAAGCCAGGCCTCTTGCCTGCTACAGCCCACCTCTTGGTCTGTTCTTCGGACGCACGTCCATCTCCTCTCAGAAGCATTTACCTCTAACGCTGCCCACATTTCCAGCTTCGCTGGCTCTTAGGAAGAAAGTGTTTGAGCTGCCGTCATCTGGCCCCTCGAAGTTTCCTGCGTGTGTCTCCCACACCCATGCGTGGCCATGAATACATTTTGTGCTTCTTCTCCTGTTAATCTACTGCCAGTTTATGCCAGCAGACCGGCAGATTTGAAGCTTTGAGGTAAGGGGAATCCCTTGCCCCTATAAATGGTGGAAAAATTAGCAGAGGGATAGATTTTACCTGGTTATAGGCAGAACATATGAGAAATGGGAGAGAGGAGTGGGCTGATGGCAATGATGGGGGAAATGCCAAACAGGGAGAGACTGTGATTTGGGGCAGGCTCCAGGGTCTTGCTGCCACCACCCTGATGGGCGCGGGATTAGCAACTGCAGAGGCAGAGGAAACCAGGGCCGCAGCCAGCCCACGGCACAGCAGAGCAGCACAAGACGCTCAGGGTGGCCATCTCGGCAACCAGAGCACCCTGAAGCTTGGTTTCCCCTCCGTCTCTGGATCAAATGTTCTGTGCACAACCTGAACAGCTGCCCCGGTAGGACAGGATTGTGGAGCATAGCAAACTGGCTCGGAAGTATGCTCGACCTGTTAATTATAAAATCCCAGGACACATGGCCCAAGCAGATCCCAAAGCCCTGCATGTGGACTTTCCTTCAGAATCTGAATAGGTTTTTGATCAAAGCCAGGGGCCTCTGAGGACCCATAAGGACATGACCTTGCTGCCCGGTGTGCGTGCACACACACACACACACACACACACAAACAGGATGCACTTATATAAGCGTGACTCAGCATAGACAACCACACACATGCTCCATGGCTATGACATTCCCCTTGGGGACCCGACCCATGAAAATCTCCCTTCAGTCCCCGACTGCAACCCCGACCCTGACCCCTTTTATTCTGTTTGCAGTCACTCCCAGAGTTAAATAGCTAGCGAGCCTGCTTCACCCTCGCCCTCGTGTTTCTGTCTTCTGTGCTACTTCACTCAGTTTTTTTCACTCTCATGGAGAGAACAGCTGCTGGTAACTTGGTGGCCCGCCTGAGTGGCTGTCTACCCCCGTTTACTCTTTTTTGCACCCAAAGTCTCATCTGTACTTTAGGGCCCTAGATGGCTGCTTCTCTCTCAGGGTGCTGTCTTATTCAAGGTCGCCATCTTGTCTCATCATGTGACTGGCTGGCTGTTCAGGTCACCCACGTGGGGTCGGCCATGTTTGATTTCAAGACATGTCATGCATGGTCACCAGAAAGTCTCACCCCAGCAGATAGGAGCTAAGTTCTAATTTTAGATAACACATAGGTAGGCTTCCTCCTTCTGCTGAATTTGGCCTTCCCTTGTTTCATCTAACAAAATGCAGGTAATTTAGAAGCACATGCTTGACGGCCTGAGCAGAAAAAAGAAAAGCCTGTAAAGCTTAACTCAAGTGACTGAGTCATTCTTAGGGTTTTTGAAGGGTTTTTTCTTCTCTCTCTCTCTCTCTCAGAAGAGGGTTCTGTCTCTACCACCTTAAACAAAGTACCAAAGTTTTTACTATCAGGGTAAATGCAAGAGATGCTGTTTCTTAGGTGGTTCCCCCTGCTTAAGTGGAACCATCCAGCAGCTCAGCAGGGCTGGGGAAGTCTCAGTGGCGAAAGACTCCACCCTGATCTCCTGGGAGTTCCAAAGGACTGGGCAGAGCTATCAAGTGGCCATCAAGTGGCTCAACCCCTCTCCCTAAGGAGTTAGGGACCCCCAGTTGGGAGGTAGAGAGCCCTCACTATGTTTCTCTTCTATGCTGCTATGAACGATGCTGGTGCTTAGGACAGAGATGTCTGTCTAGTGAACACTTGAGTTTCGCAAAGGGTGGTCTATGGGCTCAGATTGAATCTCCTTCTGCATGGGGTTCCATTTGAAGGACTCAAGACCTGGTTCCAGATAGAGCCACCAATTGGTTTAGCACTTCTATGCTAAGACAACACCATCACCCCAGCTTCAGACAGAGATGTAAGTCTAGTGAACACTACAGTCTCACCGGGATGCTTCGTGGGCTCTTCGGGCCTCGTCCTTCCTAATGGGATACTGTTTTAAGGACCTGAGTCCTAGCCGTCTCTCACTACAGGCTCCAGGTCGAGCCATGGGGAAACCTCATAAACCATGGTCCGTGGATTCCACTGACTCTGCCACTAGGCCCAATCTGGAAGGAAGGAGTGTGCTAATGTAAGCAACATCTATAAAGCAAAAGCAGGAAATTCTCTATCAGTCTGTCTTCCTGAGCAGGTTGCAGTCATGCATTATAAGAGATCCCAAAACAGTTAGTCTCCTTAGGAAATCAAAAGGCTGATAAGGAGACAAAAAGAGAAGTCCTGCACCCCCTGAGGACCCTATCCTTATTCTCAGTCCCTGGAAAACCATTCTGGTCCTTCCTCGAGGGATGCAGTGACAAACTATAAAAACCCTACATAAAAAAAAAAACTGCTTTGTTCTGTTTTGTTGTGTTTAAATTTACCCTTTTGATATAACTGAATGTATATTTGAGTGGGTAAGATGGATGACCATATTGCTGTTTTTTTTGTCAGATCGTGGAACAGAACTGTTAACAGACTCACTGTTTGAATGTCTACTTTACATGTTTTAACTTTATAATTTGAACAACTATTTCCAAGAAGTCAGTATGTAATTTGTCAAGCAATAATTTCTTAGGTTTTTTTTGTTGTTATTCTTTTCCTTTTTTCCTTGGAATTCTGTATTGTTGCAACCCTTTATTCTGTTTTGTTTTGTTTTTCTTTCTTTTCTTTAAATAAAAAAAAAGAAAAAAGAAAAAACCCTACATCGCAGCTAGTCACTAGACTTTTCACAAGACTAAGAAGAAAGCTATTTCTGAGAACCTCTGGATGATGTGGGGCTCCTCTTCAGAAAGCAGGACTCCAGTATTGCTCCGGGCACAGAAGTAGAGTCACTAATGACCCCAATTCACCACAGCTTAAATGGGCACATGTATTGAGGCTCCCACTTTTAATTAGCTCCATTACATGGGTAATCTTGCTACGGCTATGGCTTTCAGCTCTTGATGTTTTATTGAACCTCCCTCTCTGCCATACTTTGTCCTTCACAAGAAGTATGGAAATTTCATCTGATACTTATATTTGGGTTCCTCATCACCAACATAATACAGTGATACCTCAGTTCATGAACTTGATTCTTCTCATGATTCTGGTCACAAATGGAGTTGGACAAGCACCAAATCAGATTAAGTAGTTAGGTTCAATGTTGACCTTATACGTTGGTCTCTTTCCTCCGAGACAAAATACCTGATGCTCAAAATGAAGGAAGGAAAGGTTTATTTAGCTCACAGTCTGTGGAGGTTTCAGTCCATACTTGGCTGGTTCCAAGGCAGGGCGGCACGGCAGAGGGCAGCAGCTCATGGTGGTGGAAAACAACAAAATCAACAAGAGAAAGAAAGGAGGAGTGCGAGAGAAGACTCTCTGTTCCTTATACTGTCTGTGGGTTACCAACCCTAGGGTGCGTGTAGCACTCACACCCATAATCCCAGCATTGGACCATGAGTCAGTCACAAACTCCAGAAGCCTGCCCCCATGACTGCATGAGGCTTTGGGGGACATCCAGACACAAACCACAACACCTTATGGGGAAAACTGATTGGTTCTCTTCCAGTTCAGTTTGTGACCAGCGTCATGGAGAGAACTGAGTTTGAGAACCAAGGTACCACTGTAGTAAGGTTATTTTAGTCATTAACTCTTTTCTCATTGTCTTCTGACAGGTTTGTTTCTTCAATCCAGCCAGTGAGCCACAACACTCAATGCAGTTGGAGAGTACACACTCCCAGAAGGTGAAGTCTGTAATCCTCTCCAGCCAGAAGAAACTACACGAGATGGAGAACTCTACTCCTTCAGCACCCCATAAAGAATTATGGGGATCTGGGTCTCTCAGTGGGGAAAGAGACAGGAGATTAGGGCATGGCAAAGCTGGCTGGGGAAGTACGTGTGACCCATTAATTACAAAATCCCAGGACACATGCACAAAGCAGTTTGCAAAGCCCTGCGCAGGGACTTTTCGAGAGGATTTAAGCTGGTTTTCAATGGGATGGTCCAGATCTGACATCAGCCTGAGGTGCAGATGATGCAAAAAGAACATTTCGCATTGAGGTTTTGCCACTGTGTTCCCTCTTGTAAGAATGGCCCACCCTCCCACCATAGGGTGTGCTCCTTTTTCTACTTTTACTTGGCCCAAACTCACGCTGCAGAGCCTGTTTCTTTTCCTACCTTTAAAAAAACTTTGCTACCATTTGTGGTTGTCTTGACCAATTCTTTGCTCAAGACAGAAAGTACCTAGAAACCACCTCCAAAAGGAGACTCCAGCGCCCCAAAACCCAGTAATCACCTTCAGTGGGGACTTACCAAGCTTCCTATCGTGACCTTCTGCCCTGGAGGTTCCAGGGGACTTTGGAGAGCCTAGGAGGGCTACGTCAGCCACTTTCTAATAAGGGATGGTGGCCTGGGTGCTATAATTAGCAAAGGGCTGGGGTAACATTCTAGGTGCCTTCACAGTGAATGGGGTGGGGAGGGTCCCAAGACATAAGTAAGACATGTTAAAATAAACAAGAAAAAATGCAGGCAAATCTCTTTTTCCTAATTATAATTAAGCATGTCTTTTTTTCATAATTATCTTGTTAATATTTTTGTTACTTTTTTCCCTTTAAAAGTAGCTTACCGACTTAAATTCCAGAAATTCCATCCCTTTGGCAACTTGATATGCAAAGCAAAGAAGATCTTCAAATGTAAGCACATTCAAGTCCTCTTCTTCTTCCAGTCGCTTTTGGTTTTCATATTCAACTTCATCTATAAAATACAGCAAGTCCTCACTTTTGCCAAAATGCTAAAAAGTTGCCTTATCAAATGTCCACAAGGCCATTAAAGTTAGATGAGTTATCTTAAATAAAACTGATAGGTGGTAGTTGGTTTGGACTGAGCTCCTGTTCTAGACCCAAGAGACCAAACCAAAATGGAGTCACTCACGCTAAGATTTCACACCACAGAGCTGACAGGAAGTTATCTACACTTCTGAGAAATCAGGAAGGATAACCAAGTTCCCCAAACAGACTAGTTTCAGTTGCCATGAAAATGAAGTTCCCTCTACTTTAATCCTTGCAAAAAAAAAAATGACAGAAAAAAAAAACAAAACCCTGAAGTAACCCAAAGTAACCAATGCATTATTTGTGTTTTTTGTCTCCCTGTCCCTAACTTTGAAATGATTAGTCTGCTCCTTGGCCTTCGTTTCTGCTTCCTTCAGCCTTGCTCTGTCTATAAAAACAACACCTTTTGCTCGGTCTATGGGTACAGTTACTGATGAAGGTCTTTAAGTCAAATTTGTTGTAATTTTTGTAATTTAGTCTCTCGGCGGGTGCTAAAATGCAGCTGTGAAACTGTTATATTTCCTGGCACTACCAGGCCTGACCTAGGTGGGTTGATAGCGGCCTGTGCAGGAAGCCATAGGAAGGTTCTTTCTGGCTACAGGTATGTTCTTCAGCTGCTCTGATGATAGACAGCCTCCCAAGTAGAATTTTTGACATCTCCCCACTTTTTTATTTTAGCTTTTTTTTTTAGGTACTGGGTATTAACCCAGGGCTTTTTGCACTGAGCTACATTCCTAGTCTTTTTCATTTTTATTTTCTAATTTTGTGACAGGGTCTTACTCAGTGGCCCGGGATAGGCTCAAACTTGCAATCCTCCTGCCTCAGCCTTCCAGACTGCTGAGACTATAGGTATGCACCACCACATTCAGCTCTTCATACCCTTTCTACAGTAGGTAGATCCGTCACACTAATCAAGTGTCTATCATTTTATGAACTGCATTTTGCACTTGGAGTTCTTCTATTTACTCCTTCTAATGGTCCTGTGAGGAAGGTATTATTAGGCCAATTTTATAAATGAGAAATTGTGACTCAGATGGTTAAATAACTTGTGTAAAACCATCCAGTCAGAAAACAAAGGAACTAAAAGCCAATTCAACTCCTGCCTGACTCCAGAATTTACCATCTTTTCAAGTTATCAAGGTAATAAGATGCTCTAATTGAATTCTGACTTTAAAAAGAACAACGTGCTGGGTGTGGTGGCCCATGCTTGTATTCCCAGCATTCAGCAGGCTGAGGCAGGAGAATTGCTGAGTCTGAGGCCAGCTTGGGCAACACTGTAAGTTCAAGACCACCCTGAACTCCACAGCAAGAACCTGTCTCAAAAAACAAAGACAAAAACAAAACAAAACAAACAAAAAACCAAAATAACAGGATCAAATAAAGTAGTCTGCAGTGTTTATAAGTTGATCAATGACATAAAATTCGTGATAATAAACTTCGATTCTTTTTACTACCATTTACAAAAACATGTATTAATAAAGCCTGTCATCGACATTAGCAAAGGAAAAATTATCTCTGCCATTGCACTTTGTAAAAATAGCTACCACAAAATCTTGCATCTATTTCTATTTTTACGACATTACGAAGTGCTACTGCCTAGAATAAACTATTACCTTCAGAATGAGTTGAATTCCCATTGAACCCCGAGATCCGGTCTGAGTCCTGGTGTATTTGAACTTCTCTTGAAGCAGGCATGCTATGAAGAGAAATTTCTTCATTGTTTGCATTCTTCTTCTGAGCAGACATTTTATTAAAAAATACCACACAACACAGAACTGGTTCCCAATTACAAATTCGACACATAGTCAGCTCGTCAATTTTGTGTGTGTGTGTGTGTGTGTGTGTGTGTGTGTGTTTGTACAGTAAAAACATCTGTGTCACTGGGGTGGCTGGTCTGACCAGGGTGAGAGCGATCACATAAGCTTCGTCACCCATAAGCTGAGGATTAAGGTTACACTTTATGAAAGAGAAATCAGGCATAGGGAGATAAACATGATTTGCCACACCAACAAGCTAAAAGAGGGCGCTGTGTTTTCTAAATTCCCATTTTCCCTTTAAAAGCTGGTGCAGTATAGATCTTTGACAGACATGAACTCTTTCATCATCCACTTTTTTTGGTTTTGTTATCTGGACTTTTTTGGTACTGGGACAGGAAGCCAGGCTCGTGCACACTCAGCGTGTGCTCTAACACTGAGCTACGTCCCCAGTTTCATCCTTTGTGAGTTTGCTTTTCGTAAAGCTCCTTACCTTTCCACATACAGCAATATTAATAAATAGATATAACGAAAAACTCTCTAAAAGTATATCATATAGAAACCCTCACTGAGTTTTGTGCCAGTTATATGAACACATTATGATTCAATTTATTTCAGTGTATGAGTTTATCCCAATCTATAAGTTTTTGTATCTTTGGAAAATGGCTTAATATTTTCTGATCACAAATATTCCAAAATTAATTACTCCAGCATATTGAATACCCCAATGACCAGAATGAATCAAAGAAGCTAATTACTGACAAGAGCACTGGTCACACACATGTGACTCATTAAAGCAGATGGATTTTCTGTTCCAGACTATGCACGGCAGAGTGCCTGATCACTATGTTCTCATCATAAGCCAATCAATCCTCCCCGATATTTTAAAATGCAGATTATGACTTCAGAACCCTTTTGTGCTGCAGTCCCAGGACATGAGCTACTTTCTATGATTCTGTCAGGCACTTTGAAAAAAATCTTCCTTCTTCTACCAGTCCCTGGGTGGCAGATTGAGTAACATGCTTTTCCCAAAATTAAATATGCATCTAGGGGGTGATGTAGGAACAGGTTGAGAGAACCTGGCTCAGATCTGGCACCCATTCTGACAGAAAGGGAGAGGTCTCACTGCTCTATATCAACAGAGAAAGGACAGCAGCAACCTCTTACCCACAGGGCATATGTTCCAATGTTCCAAGACCCCCAGCAATAAGTATTGTTAACAACCAATAATAAAAGACAACAATTATAAAATGTACTGTCATAAAAGGTATTTAAAACCTATAACTTTTTTAAATTTCTGAACTTTGCCATTGAATAGTTTTGGATGCAGTTGACCAAGGATAACTAAAACCATATTAAGTGGAACAGACAATGGGGCACTACTCTGTAGCAAAGATCTGTAATTTTTCTAGGTCTTAGACCCACAGACCAAAAAATGGGGGGAGTGGGGATTCAGCCATCGCACTTTGGCCACGCTCTGTGATGTGTAATGATGAAACCTTACCCCAGACACCTACCTGGAATTTGGATGTGATTGGAAAGTGGGGTAAAAACTGAAATTGTGCTCTTTGAAAATCTCTGTCCACGTTCTGTGAAATTTTTCTCTTTTACTTCTTAGATAGTTGAGAAGGTCACCATAACAACAATATTCAAAAATCAAGTAAATGGGTCCTGAAACAATGACAGCTTTCATTATACATATGTAAAACTCACACTGTTCTTTTTTTTTTTTTTCAGGAGTCTTCATAGCAGCATTCCACATACTCAATGAAAACTCAACCCCCCTCCCCAATTGGGGCATATATTTTTTTTCTGAACCTAGCTCTTCTTAACCTTTAAATCCCATTTCAGCTTTTTGCTTGAATCTTTTAGGAAATCAGCATCCTCTCACTTTTTGGGAAGCCCTTGTACATATAGGTTCCCAAACATCACTTCCA
>PVJX010027339.1:0-24954 GCA_004027295.1 Dolichotis patagonum | reverse complement strand
GTCAGTGTGGTGAGTTTGCGCCCTAAAACAGCGGTCTGTAGTGGGTAAATAGAAGTGGAAGTGAAACTCCCTCCAAGTGTAAGACTTTAGCTAACCTGGCAAGAGAGTGGGTAACCCCCTCCCCCACACAGAGAACATCAAGACAGGTTGAGGAGTGTGCCAATAACGCCCCCCCCCAACTTAGAGGAAATTTATAAAAGAACTTATGAGACCCCCAGTGACACAGTAGGACCTCAGCTGACACAAACACTATAGCCAGGGAGACCTGGTGACCTGCAATAACCTGAAGATATAGTAACAGCAGGAACTAAGAGTTGCCCTACATCAATACTTCTGGGCTAGTTAGCCCAGAAAGAATATAGGACTCACCCAATAGGCACTGTTGGAGGAATTCAGGAGACTGGATCTCCTCTTCATTGTGGTACCCAGCAATTTGACAAACATCAACCACATAGTAGGACCCTAAAACACACACTACAGAAAGTTGTGACTGTTGGGATAGAAAGATCAGAAATTTACCAAACGGTGAAAATCACTAAATGAAAAGGCAAAATGCAATCCCAAACATCTAGTCCATCAGGAGCAAGTGCAGGTGACAATGAAATAGAGGACACTAAAAGTCATACACCAGAAATTTCTGAAAAGATAGCAAATGAAATAAAGAAACAAATCCATGAGGCTATAGAGGAACTCAAATTAGAAATAATATCTTATGTAAAGACAAAAGTAACAACATTAGTAAATGAGCTGCTCAACATAGCTAGAGAAGAAATAGATAAGAAACTACAGGAGCATGGGAAATTGATTGAAACTTTGAATGAACAATGCAGAAAACAAACACAATCCACAAAACAAATTCAAAGCGATATGCAAGAAACAAAAAACTATTGAAAGCCTGCAAAGCCATTTAAAGGAAAGTGGGGATAGAATTTCGGACCTTGAGGAAAAGACTGCAGACAGCAATCTTGAAAGGGTAGAACTTATAAAAACAACAAAGCAGTGTGAAATGACAATCCAGCAGCTACAAGATGATGCCAGGAGAATCGATGTTAGATTAATAGGCATCAGTGAGGAGGTAGGAGACAATGCAAAGAACATAACTAAGCTTTTCACAGAAGTAATAGAAAATTTCCCAAACATGGGGGAAAAAATCTGATATACAAATAAGTGAGGCATATAGAATGCCAAACAGTCATAACAACATAAACCTACACCCAGACATATAATAATTAAGATCTCAGGCATACAGCATAAAAACAGAATACTAAAAGCTGTTAGAGAAAAGATACAACACACCTATGAAAGTCTATGAGAATCATGGCAGACTTCTCAGCGCAAACCTTCAGGTTAAGACGAGCTTGGAGTGAAGTATTTCAAGCCCTAAAAGAAAACAACTTTCAACACAGACTGATGTACCCAGCAAAACTGTCTTTCAAATTTAATGGAGAAACAAGATACTTCCAGAACAAAGAACTGAAGAAATTCATGTCCACCAAACCAACCTTAGAAAGAGTGCTGAAGGACATCCTAGGTACAGATAAAAATGACCACAATCTCCAGAACAACAGAAAGAAATCACCAGGCTGGACAAGACAGTAAACAAGGGAGAAAAGCAGGAAACTAACAATACTAACACAACATGGCAAAGTCAAGCCAGTACATTATCAGTGATATCCATAAGTGTAAATGGGCTCAGTTCACCTATCAAAAGAAACAGGTTGACAGAATGGATCAAGAAACAGGATCCCACAATATGCTGTATACAAGAAACGCATCTGACTCAAAAAGAAACCACAGATTAAAAGTCAAAGGATGGAAAACAGTATTCCCTGCAACAGGAACCCAGAAAAAAGTAGGGGTAACTATTCTATTTGCAGACAATGTGAACTTCAAACCTAAGACGATTGACAGTGACAAAGAAGGTCACTACATACTCATAAGTGGAAAAATTCAAGACAAAGAACTAACAATTATAAATATATATGCACCAAACACAGGAGCACCCAACTATGTAAGACAGATACTAAAGGACATGAAAAACCAAATACACAAGAACACAATTATTACAGGGGACCTTAACAGCCCATTGTCACAAAGAGATAGATCAACTAGACAAAAAGTCAGCAAAGAAATAATAGAACTGAATCATACTTGCAAACAATTGGACTTAGTAGATGTTTACAGAGTGTTCCACCCAACCACATCAGAATACACATTCTTCTCAACTGCACACAGGACATTCTCCAAATAGACCATATATTATCCCATAAAATATTAAGTCAATGCAAAGGTATTGAAATTATCCCATGGATACGATCTGACCATAGCACACTGAAATTGGAAATTAATTGCAAAACAAATTGCAAAACTGGCATAAATACATGGAAATTAAATAACAACATTTTGGACAACCAGTGGGCTACAGATGACATTAAAGAAGAAATAAAGCAATACCTACCATTCAATGAAAATGCGGAAACAACATATTGCAATCTGTGGGATGCAATGAAAGTGGTCTTAAGAGGGAAATATTTGGCAATAAATTGTTGTATCAAGAAAATAGAACAAGCACAAATAAATAATGTAATGCTTCATCTCAAGCTTCCAGAAAAAGAAGAGCAAGTTAAACCCAAAGCTCATAGAAGAGAGGAAATTTTAAAGATTAGAGCCAAAATCCATGCAACTGAAACTAAAAAAACAATACAAAGAATTAATGAATCAAAAAGTTGGTTTTTTGAGAGAATAAACAAAACTGACAAACCTGGAGCTAACCTTATAAAGACAAAGAAAGAAAAAACCCAAATTCATAAAATAAGGACTGAAAAGGGGGAAATTACTATAGATCCCATGGAAATTCAAAAGATCATGAATATCTACTTTGAAAATCTCTACTCACATAGAGAGGAAAACACAGAGGTAAAGGACAGATTTCTAGAGACATATGAACTACCAAAGTTCAACCAAGAAGATATAGCAATTTTGAATAACCCAGTATCAGCTATTGAAATTGAAAACATAATAAAAAAAACTTACAAACAAAGAAAGCCCAGGTCCTGATAGATTCACAGCTGAATTCTACAAGAAATTTAGAGAAGATTTGATGCTAATACTCCTTAAACACTTCAATGAAATTGAAAAGAAAGCAATCCTCCCTAAATCATTCCTGGAGGCAAATATTACTCTGATATCAAACTAGAGAAAAACCCAACAAAAAGGAGAACTATAGGCCAATCTCACTAATGAACATAGATGCAAAGATTCTCAATAAAATACTAGCAAATAGAATGCAGCAAACTGCACGGGAAATGCTTCAGAGAATCAACAACTGGGATCTCATATTATTGAAAAGTTTCTGCACTTCAAAAGAAATCACCATCAGAGTGAAAAGAAAACCCACAGAATGGGAAAGAATTTTAACCAGCAACCCCTCAGACAAAGGACTTATATCAAGAACATATAAAGAATTGAAAAACATCAAGCCCCCCAAATTCAAAGACCCTCTCCAAAAATGGGTAGCTGAGATGAACACACAGTTCTCGGATGAAGATATACAAATGGCACATAAATACATGAAGAAATGTTCACCATCAGTGGTCATTCGAGAAATGCAAATTAAAACAACACTGAGCTATCATCTCACACCAGAAAGAATAGCGGCCATCAAGAAATCAACTGGTAACAAGTGTTGGCGAGGCTCTGGGGAAAAAGGAACACTGCTCCACTGTTGGTGGGAGTGAAGACTGGTGCAACCACTATGGAAATCAATATGGAGAATTCTCAGAAGACTAGGATTGGGAAGCCCCATTCAACCCAGCTATTACCCTCCTGGGTATTTTCCCAGAAAAACTGAAAAGGTCATATCACAGTGATATATGTGCATCCATGTTTATAGCAGCACAATTTGTAATAGCTAAATCTTGGAAACAATCAAGATGCCCATCAACTGCAGAATGGATGAAAAAGATGTGGTATTTTCACACAATGGAATATTACTCAGCTATGAAAAAGGATGGTCTTGAGGCCTTCATAGGGAAATGTAGACAACTTGACACTATCCTCATTAGTGAAGTAATAAGAATCATATTTGTAAATATCACATTGTGTCTCTAGTGTAAAAAGTAATAAGAACTGTAGGAGTAATAAAACCCAAAATGCATAATTGCTACTGTAAAAAAGAGAGAAGAAAGTGCTGTAAAGGGTATAACTGCATGTATGTTTAAGTGTGTAAGATAGATGACCAGATTACTGTTTTTGTTAGATTGTTGAGCAGACCTGTAAACAATGTCACTGTTTGAATGTCTACTCTGTATGCTTTAGTTTTGTAACTTGAACAACTATTTCCAAGATGACAGTATATAACTTATCAAGTAGTGATTTCTTAGTGGGTTTTTTTTTTGTTGTTGTTCTTTTCTTTTTTTCCTTAGGAATTCTGTATTGTTGCTACTCTTTTTAAACAAAATACACCCTTAGTCAATAGCATTCCTTAAAGAACTAGAGAAAGCAATCCTAAAGCTCGTATGGAACCAGAAGAGACCTAGAATAGCAAAAGCTATTCTGGACAACAAGGGTAAGGAAGAAGGCATCCCAATCCAGGAATTCAAATTGCACTGGAAAGCTACAATGATTAAAAACAACATGGTATGGACAAAAACAAAACAAAACAGACAGACTTGTCAATCAATGGAACAAAATGGAAGATGCAGAAACAACCCCAAGCATACTCAACTACCTTGTCTGACAAAGGGGCCAAATTCTTTCACTAGAAGAAAGACAGCCTCTTTAACAAATGGTGCTGGGAAAACTGGCTATCCACATGACAAAGACTGACACTTACTTGTCTATCTGTCACCATGCACTAAACTGAAATCAAAATAGATCAAAGATCTAAACATGAAAACAGAAACAATCTGCTAGAAGATAAGTATATAAAATACTGTACTTGAAGACAGGTATAGGTAAAGATCCCCACTGTATAAGAAATAATACCAAAAAATCAAAAAAAAAGGGACCACATCTAATTTAAAAGTTTCTGCACAGCAAAGAAAATCAGAGTGAAGAGACAACTTACAGTATAGAAAAAAATTGGGGGGGCTGGGGATTTAGCTCAGCGGCATAAGTGCCTGCCTTGCAAGCACGCAGTCATAAGTTCAATCCCCAGTACCAAAAAAAAAAGAGAGAGAAAAAAACATTTTTACCTCCTACCTCTCAAAGGATTAGTATACAGAATATACAAAGAACTCAAAAAAATTAGACTCCTCACAAAGTTAAAGACCCAATAAAAATGGGCATCCGAAATGAATGTGGACCCTTCTTAGAAACAGAAGTACTAGTGGCCAATAGATATATGAAAAAATGTTCACTATCACTGTTCATTCAAGAAAAGCAAAGTAAAACAACACCAAGATTCCATTTCACTCATGAAAAAATGGCTATCATCAAGAAATCAACCAATAACAAATGTTGGCAAGGCTGCAGGGAAAACCTACTCTTCATTGTTGGTGGGAGTCTAAACTGTTACAACCACCATGGAAATTATCTTGGAGATTCCTCAGAAAACTAAAAATAGAAATTCCATTTATCCTAGTTATTCACCTTCTCAAGACTCTTTTCTTTGGGGGGAAAAAATACCCATAAAAACATCTGATACAAATAAATGCTCTCCAGAGATGATGAAAATCTTCTACCAAAATGTATTAGATTTCTTCAGATATCCAACAGACTACATGTCTGAAAAGCCCTGAAATTAGTAAAGAGGTTAACACCATCACATTAAGATTCTTTTACATTATAAAATACAATTTATCTCCTTATTCTCAAAGCCTCTTTCCAAGTAGCACAATTTCTTCACATAATATTAAGGGTAATAAATACTGGAGAAACAGTACATTCCTGAACTTTTAAAGTATTAAATTGTTCATGTTCCAACAAATCTTAAAAGTAAGCAAGTCAAAACTTTGAAATAATCTGATAGTAAATCTTAAACTATGGCACTTCCCAACTTGCATTTGGCATGGCTTTAACAAGAATTTTACCCACACCTTAATTCCAGCTGAGTGATCAAACTTTTGAAAGAAGCCATAGCATGGCCTGAAAACAGACATAAAATGATTTATAATCACATGGCCAGCCTTAATCACAATAATCTTGTCAGTAAATTTACATTTAATAAATGTCTGCAGAATATCTCACAGTTACTAAAAGTCAAGTTAGGACTAGACAGATATGTACCACAGAAGATAACTAAACTTCTAAAATAATATATCAAGACACATAACCAAAGACAATGTTTTAGAATGTAAATCATACGTTAAGGGATAATAAAAAGAACAGGGGCATCAAGAAATCAATATAAAATAGATGAGGAAAATCAAAGTATCTTTAATTCCAGTATCTTTAATTCCAGTCAGTGAAAGTAGAAATCAGAGACACTGTATTACGGCTGCGTTGTGTTTACTAAAGGGAACACCAGAGAGATAAAGGTGGGAGACAGAAATACAAATCTGAGAAAGAACGCAAAAGGCTACCACCAGAGGCACCCCCTCAGAGTGCCCAAGTCTCCACAGCAATGACAAAATAAATATACGAATACCATTAGCAATGTCTTGAGTTAGGACTATTCTTTTATTCATGCATCTTCACTCAGTGGCTACTATACTCTAATGTAACAGTGAACAAAACACACTGTTCTCATGAAGATCACACTTGAGGAAAGAAGAGATGTAGGAAATAAAGTAATGCATCTGAAATATCAGAGAAGTACCAAGTACTCTGGATAAAAACTAAATTAGAGAATAGAGATAGGAAATACTGTGAAGAGGGTATGTTGATTCTACACACAGTAGTCAACAAAGGCTTCAACGAAGTGACTATTCAGATAAATGGGAGAATCTACCAGACTTGAGAAATCTGTCTTTGCCATTCTCACAAGGATTTTTATACTCTACTCACTACACAATTATTTCTACCCTGATTCTAGCGACAAGCTAAGGTGCTGCCTGATTACCTGGTACAAGTAAGGAATGCAAAACAACCTCAATACATTCTTAAAGATTTATCAGCAGTAGCTACGTATTATTGGGATTTAACACTCTGTGGTCACTGTCCTAAAATTCTTAATTTTATCTTTAAGTAAGAGTTTTGTTAAGTGAACTCCAACAGGACTCTGATGAAGCACGTGCCAAGGACTGGCAACCTCAGTTCATGGTTTGCCTCCCTAGAAAGGGTACTTATCAGATCCCTGGCTCAGTTCACCTTTCCGTCTCTTCACAAATAAGGGCAAGGCAAGGCAATGGTCATTTCCAATCCAGGCTGGCATCACCTTGGCACACTCACTAAGAAAAGCACCTTGCCTATGGCTGACTCAGGTAATGATCATGACCTAGCACAGACTTCAATCCCTTTGAGGTTGTCTTTCTGCTATAAACTGGGATAACAGATTACAGGAAGGAGAGGCTAGCAGGCAGGAGCATTTTCATTTGGGATTGGGTCTTATAAATTATGTAGCTGGACACCATCCGTTTCACAAAACAACAATTATCAACTGGATTTATAAATAAGCACTGTATTATTTTTACCAAATTCAGCACAGAAGTTATTTCTGCTTGCCCATTTCACTGTTAAGCCATCCCTTTCAACCTGTACCAGCCAAATGGCTTTGCTCTTATTTCTTAAACCAACAAGCACAGCCAGGGATTTAGCTCAGTGGCATAAGCACCTGCCTGGCAAGTGCAAGCTTACAAGTTCAATCCCTGGTACCAAAAAAAACAAACAAACAAAAAAACAGAAACAAAACAAAGCAAAAAAAAACCCAACAAACTCATTTCTACCACAGGCCATATCACGCCTACAATTCCTATCAACTATATATATCCCTATAGCTAGATTTTCATATTACAAACGTCCGAGCCTGGCAGTCCTAAATAGATGGACTCCCACTATACTACAGAAGTACCTTCATACTGAGGGGTCAAACTGATCCAAAGACAGACAATCAACTTCTTCCCTCCATGTAAGTGCATTCCTCTCCCCACTAAGAGATGCAGTTTATTTCCTCTCTCTTTGAATCTGGAGTGATCTTATAATTGCTTTAACCAATAAGAAACAGGGAAAATATATTCAGAACTTTTAGGCCCAAGACTCAAGAATAGTGGCAGCTGCCCTTTCCTTCTATGCTGTCAGAAGCCAAGAGATACATAAACAAGATACACATGGAGAACTGAGATGCTCCAGTCCAGCTGCACTCTCAGTGAGCAATCATTATCAACTGCCAGGCAAGTAACTAAGCAATCTGGAAGTTCTAAACAGGCAAGCTCCAGAACAGATGCAGCCCCAGCTTACATGGCAAGGAGAAGAAGGCTCTGCTGATCACATTCAACCCACGGAGACATGAAAGATTAAAAATGCTTGCATTTGGAGTAGATTTTTACATAGAAATATAAAATTAAAACATTAAAGTCTGAATACCAGCTCCATCACATCTAGACTTAATATTTAACTTCTTTGTGTATTTTTTCTCATTTGCAAAATGACATTATATACTTTACAGAGGTGTTCTATAAGAGTTAAATGCTTTAACACATGCAAAGCACTTACAAAGGTTCTCAGTACTTTTGTGACATAATGCAAGTAATTCTACTATTTCTATAATTGACAAATGTATTATTTATTTCATCAACCTGCTTTATTTTCTGCCCACCAACTCCTATTATCTGAAATCATGCTTACTTATTTACTTGCTTTTCTTCCACTAAAGTAAGAGCCATAACCAAAACTTCATCCTACTTACCAGCACCCAAAATAGAACTTGGAGGGTAAAGATATTGTCTAAATTAGTATATATTAAATGATAAGTTTTTATATCCTTGTTTCATAGTTAATCAATAATGATATCAAAAAATTGCTCCCTTATCATAAATATAAATTTGACGAGATATTCAAACATAAGCTTATAAATTATTTTTATGGTATTTTCATGATATAACTCCAAAATACTGATTGATTTCATACACACTATACTATTATTAAAGCTGGCATTGCTCAAATATGCTTAACAAAAGCTAGCAGTTGATTTGGTATTCTTTAGGTGAGTTGAAGTAACTGGATCATTAATGATTTTTCTTAAATAAGCTATACTCAAATAAATGACACATTTAAAGGTATAGTGCATGTACAGAAATACAAAAGAAACTCTCATCTAGGTTCCACTTAAAAAAAATTACCACAGCATCACAAGTTAATATATACTGGACTTCAAACTACATACAAAAAGTTCCTATAGTTGGTTGAGGTGCCACATACCTGTAATACCAGCACTAGGGAGGATGAGGCAGGAGGATCACTCAGAGTTCAATCAAGACCTTTGCAGGCTACCTTATGAACTCAAGGCTAGCCTAAACTACACAGCAAAAATTTGTTTCAAACAAAAATCCTATAAACACATTTGAGTGTGTTGGTGTACAACTTGATAAAACTACTCAGCATATAAAATATCTAAGTCTGAATTTCTTCAACTTTATTTTTTAAAAGTTTGAAAATGTATTTGAAAGATGAAATAAAAATCAAATATTCTAATGGCGAAGCACTAAGCATTAGCCTAGACAATAAAAAGATACCCAAATACCTAATTGAGAACATCACAAGTTCTCTAATACTGTGATTCTCAACTTTGCATTTGCTGTGATGCAGATGGTATGTGCAAGAAACTCTCCCTACATACTTCTTCTAATGACAGATGCAAAGGGTTTTTACATTTATGAATAGGGTTTTATGAAGTAAACAAACCAGACCAGGACATCAGTGAAAAACACACATAAAGTCAGCGAAGTAGGAGAGAATAGACTGTGGCTGAAGAACTAATAATAAGTAGGTCCTTCCCGGCTCTTAACAATCAGTGCGTAAAAACTTTAGAAGTCACAGTGCTGAGATATGTCACTGTGCAGACACAGAAAGCCCACTGATGGAACTCAGATGCTAAAAAATAGGAATAATCCACATCTGGTCAGTAATCTTTACCTATGAAGAACGGCAAATGTGTTTGCCCAAATATATTTGCCCAAAAAGTCTACCTGAAGTCCCAATCCCTCAAGTAACTCTACATGAAAGTAGGGCCCTCAAGAGCTAGTCAAGTTTAGATGAGCTCATGATGACGCGGGCCACAGGAAGCAACTGTCTTTGTATGAAGAAGAAGAGATCTGAATGTCCTCTCTCTCCACCAAGTGAAGACATACCAAGAAAGTCTATCTGCAAGCCAGAAAAGAACCCTAAGCAGGGACGTAAATTAGCTAGAATATTTACACTGAATTTCTGAACTTCCAAAATTGTAGGAAATAAGTTCCTATTACTTAACCACTCATCTCTAAGACTTTTTCTCATGGCAGTCAAGCAGACTAAATATAAACAGAGTAATAAATATTTAAAGCTCTGTCAGTTCTACATCAAATACTCAACTCTGCCACTGTAAATACATGAGCGTGGTTGTATTCCAATAAAACCTTATTTATAAACACAAGAGTTGGACTGTAACTTACTGATCGCTACTCTGTTATCTTCAAAGTGGTTTAGAGTTCCATGAGCACATTCCAAGTTCACCCAACAGGCCATGTAAGGTTAGTGCATTTCACTCCAAGTCAATTTTAAACCAAAGAAAAAGAACAACAAATAACTATTAAACTCTAGGGTAATGATAAGCATGTGGTTTTCAGGAAGCACTGTACACTGAGATCTACAATTTACTTTTAAAAGTATCAAAAAAGTAAGATGGATTGACAGATTTACAAAAATACAAACATAACAAACCTAACATATAGACCCTGCAATTTTTATATGGTATTAACTGTCATTCTTTCAACTTTTCTATATGTTTGAAAGTTTTAATAGTAAATATTGTTAGATGCTGGGGATTCAGTAAGAGGCCACTGACAGTGTCTGAGCAAAAAAATAAAAATGAAATTTACACTATACAAACATGGCTCATGCAATGCAAACCATACGCTAAAGGGTGGGCAGATAATGAAAGAGGTAACATAAGTAGCTATTTCATGACATGTAAGGAAAGCATTAATATTTATAGTTAATAGAATAAGTACAAAAGAAAAAAAAGAGTTGAGAAGAAAAGCCAAAGATGTCAAGAAAAGTAGAATGCTTGCTGATATCAGGAATAATAAAGCAGTTTCAAGGAGAAAGTGTCTAAGCAACAGTTCAAGGAAGACAAGTACAACTAGAAACCATAAGTATGTAAAAGAGGTGGGGTGATAATGGAAGCCAGAACAAGTATACAGATAAATTCAAAGGAAACAAATGAAGATTATGGTAATCAGGATGATCTAGTTGAGAGGGTAACAACTGGAGAAAAACACACAAGGCTGCAGTACTTTTTAAAAATGGAAAATGAAAGCAAATGACTACAGCTAAAATGCCACCATATTGCATTATCGTATCCACAATGTATACTACTAGGCGAGGAAATCTGCAGGTGGCCTGAATGTCCCCATTCTTGCTGAGTGTGTCATCTCTGAAGCTTTCCATTTCCTGATACTGAACTATTTTGTGTATAAATTACATAGACAACAAAGAAGATCAAGGCAACCACACCAAGTACCTGCCCTCACAAAGAGAGTTCAGCCAGCATGTTTGTCGTTTGCATACAATGTTTGCTGCTTGCAAAAAGACACAAAACAAAACAGTGTTACACCCTTGGCTCTGCGTTCCCTGAGTTCCTCAGCTGTGACACAAACCTACTCCTCCTGTCCCTCTGGGAGGTGGTAGCAAGGAAAATCTTGTCAAATATGCTGATGTTCATGTTGCTTGTTGTGTCATGAATAGTATTACTTGTCTCTGAGTTTGGAGTCTCCTGCTTTCTGCCAGCAACATTGAAACATTAACAGATCAGCTTAATAATTTGTAAATGGAGTACTTATCATTTCCCATCCTTTTTATATTTTACATATATTACAATAATTCTCATAATAATCCTAGTAAGGTGGCACTAATATGAGGAAACAGATTTCAAGATGCAAAGTAAGTAAGACACCCAGGAGAACTGCAAACAGCACAACCTAAATCTAAACTCTGATGATTTTAAAACCTGTTTTATGCTGGGATTGGTGGCACACATCTGTAATTTCAGCACTTGGAAGACTAAAGCAGGAGGACTGCAAATTCCAGGCCAAAATAAGCTACTACATAGCAAGTTAAAGGCCAATTTGGACTACATAGCAAGACCTTGTCTCAAAAACACCAAAACCAAACTCCTATTTTGTTTTCATGGTGTCAGGCATCAAATCCAGGGCCTCCCACATTTGGACATACTTGAAGCACTGTGCCGCTGAGGAATGCGTGCCTAGCCTCAAAACCTATTTTTGGTTTTTTGGTTTTTAGTGTCAGGAATTGAACTCATGATCTCACGCTTGCAAAATCTGTTCTAATCACTAATTGTCAAGCTTTCTTCTTAGCTGATTTATCAAGGACAATTTTAATTCTCCAGATACAAAAGCAAAGTACTCATATCTTCACTACTAAAAACTATGTTCCATAAAACATTAATATTTTGGAAATGTTGATATAATCTTAAACACACACACACACCCCTATGGTCAAAAATTAGGAAGAACTAGTACAAAAAAATCCAAACCACTGTTGTTACTACAGAATTTCCTATCATTTCAATTTGCTAGTATGTGTCATAAAATCTTTCAGAAATACATTTTAACACCGTTTTAGAATACAGTTTGGGAAACTACTCTTAAAATGAATACTCCTAATTTTAACCGTACACAGAATACCTTGTTAATCTTGGTAGTCAGCTTGGTGCAGGCACATGACACTTTAGAACATCCAAGTTAGAATGTGGTTTAAGAGTTTGCAAGCCAAGTTAACTACTTAATACTCTGGCAATATTGCTCTTTTCCTACCAGGCAAAACTAAATTTCTCATAACACAATGAAACTACCTAGTACGCCTAGTATTTTCCAAATTTAGAAGGATAACAATCAAGAGATTTTGTAGCTCCACATTGTTATCTACTGCTGTACTTTGCAAAATTGGATCTTTTTCAAAGAAGAGACCTCCGAAAAAGCAGTTTCCAGATAAAGTCTGTTGGTTGATTAATAGTCGTAAGTCATTCTGATGGTTCTGGGCATCACTGCCAACTTTTCAGTATGGAAAAATGAATTTCAACCCTTTTTAAAAGTAATAAATGTCAGGTGTGGTGGTGCATGCCTGTAACTTCAGCCCTCTGGAGGCTGAGGCAGAAAGATCACTTCAAGTTTGAGGCCAGCCTGGGTTACAAGGTGAGTTCAAGGCCAGCCTAAATTGCAAAGGGAAACCCTGTCTCAAAAAGACCAAAAAAAAAAAAAAAAAAAGTAATACATAAACTTAGCATATTATTCCATCTTCAAGTATAACTATCTCCTAATTTAGTCTTAATTTAACACTCAACAACCAAAGTCCTTTATTGTTCCAGTTTATTAATTATTCCACTTTAAAAAAAATAAAACTGAGTAAAAAGCAGTCATAAAACAGTTGACTTCATCATGTAAGCCAGAGTTGCTGATTGTTATCTAGCTACAAAGTCTATTCAAAACTTAAATGCAGCTGCTCCTGTACTATACCTAGATATTATTAATAAAGCTATTGTCAACAAAAACAAATTAGATGAAATTACTAGGTAATTAGACACTAAAGAAATTACAATGCACATTTTCATCACGTTGACATTCCCTAATACTGTCTTACAAGAGAAACAAATTGATAGTCTCCCTAAAAAGAAAGACTTGAGAATGACTGATTTTTAACCTGTGCTCTCAAGGAATGCCTCCACCTATTCAAAGTCCATGCACAGGACATGGCTTTAGCTGGGGTTAGGATTAGGAGGGGTAATAAAATACAGACACCGTTCATCTATTTGAATGTAGTTGTAGAGAAAAAATATCCCAACACTGAAAGAACAAACTTCAGCATTTCAGCAGCAAGTTTTTTAGAATATAATCATGACTAGTTATATTTAAAGCAAATATAACAATGATAAAATATTTAAGGTACAACTACATTAGTGAAAAATATTTTGAGTAATGATTTGTATATGAAAACATAGCTGATTCCATTAAGTCAAAGCAACTAAGGAGAAAGAATTAATCACTAAGTACTGAAAGAGAAAGGATTCGTATCAGCTCATGCCATTAGGAAAAACAAGAACAGGAAATAACTGAAAAACAAAAAAGCATCACTGCTAATATTATCCAGCATTTATCTATTGAACTCTATTTTTGCTAACATTTACAAAACCAAGGATTTTGTTGTTGTTGTTGTTGTTGTTGTTTTGTTTTGTTTTGTACCAGGCATCGAACTCGCAACCTCACACTTGCCAGGCAGGTGCTTATGCTACTGAGCTAAATCCCTGGCCCAAGGATGGTTTTTTGAAAAATAAACCAAAAGTATATACACTATCATCTTGAAAAATTACCTTCCACATTGGTAGCAATATTTTTTAAACTGTTCTGAATATACTAATAAAACACTCAGTGCCCAAACTTGCAACCCAAAACCCACTTGTTTATCACAAAATGCCAACACTACAATTTAAACTGAATATAAAGTTTTAGTTTAGGAAAAAAACTCAAACATTAACGTTTTTGTCTTAAAAGAAAAACGTAATAACATGCATGTCATAGGTTCACCACCACTAATTTAGAGGTTTTAAAGGATGTAAACCAGATGACGATGCATCATGAGATACTGGAAAAATGAAAAAAATCACAAAAAACTGGGATCTCATTTTTCAGTATTCTGCATATCTGTCAAAGAATTAATAGAACTTCTTAGTTCACATACGTGCAAAAATACATGAAAGATGAAATATGAGACCAACTTATTTACCTTTGTACAATTTTCCTAACTCTGAACGCACCTAACTCTTTCCTAACTCCTGAACTGTTTCCTAACTCTGAATAGCAGTACGTGTTTTTCTCCTTTCCCTCAGGTCTATCTAAATTATCACCTGGAAGTTTACAGATTAACAAGCTATCCAGCTATAAGAAAAAAGTCAATTACACTGAGTCCATTTTAAAATAAGGCCTATGACAGAAATCTCCAAGGACACCATCAGAATACATGAAGGAAAATTTTAGAAGAAAAACTGACAAAGGAGTGCGAGGTCGTGAGTTTGATCCTTGGTACCAAAGCAACAAAAACAAAAACAAAAAAAGAAAAACTGACAAAGAAAATACAGAACACAACGTTTCACTCATGTAAGCAGTTAAGAGGTTTATATGACTATGTTTTAAATTGAATTAAATGAAAACTAATTTTTCAAACAGCAAAGTTTTTGCCTAAGAACACTCCTGCCCTCTCTCCTGCCGTGTGTGTGTGTGTGTGTGTGTGTGTGTGTGTGTGTGTATACGGATATATATATGGATACAAACTAGGGGAAAAAGAATGCAATCACTTTTAATACTAAGGTAATGAAGGGCAAAACGACAAGGTTAACTAGAGAAAAGGCAAGCTCAGCACTAACTGTTCTCTACAGTTTCACAATTCCTAACCCACATTTTTCCCAAATTCATTTCTACCCTCCGTAGTGCTTACACCCGCCCCACCCTCCTTCCACTCACCCCACCAATGACGGCAACCGCCTTCCTGACAGGTACATGAACTTAGCCTCATCTACGGTACAAAATCGACTGACACGTCTCAGTGTGACTGCGTCAGGAAATAAAAGAAATGATAAGGTAAGAAATAAAATACAAGTAAGTTTTCAAGAGAAGACAGGGTGTTTTCAATAAAGGGTACGCGGGGCGAGGAGGTCTACCAAAAGACCTGGGGCCAAGAGGGCAGGACGTCGGAGTCTGTAGCCAAGGCCCAACAGAAAAGGTGTGAGGCCAGAGGAGCAAAATAATCACTAACACGTCCCCTCGGGAATAAGCTGAGGCACGCGACCCGGGTCCCGGGAGGCGCAGAAGGCCGGAAACTCACCACCTGGTAGCGGCCAGTCCCGGGCTGGTGATGGTCCATCCTGCTGGGATCCGGGTCCGGCGCGGGCAGGTCGCCTCGGCCCTCAGCAACCTCGGCCTCTCCGGCTGGCGACGTCGTAGCCGCAGGGCCCCTTCCGCCTCGGTTTCTGCCGCCGCGGTCGCCCGGCGGGGCCGCTTCACTTCCTGTCGCTCCGGCAGGCTCGGCGAAGACCTCCGCGTCGCTTGCGGCTCGCGGGGGAAGCTCCGGGCCGCCGCGGGCGTCACTGGGCATGCGCGGGCTAGCCGCGCATGCTCGCTGGCTCGGCCAGGCTTCCATCCACGCTGCGGGCTCGCAGGGTGTCGCTGGGAGGGAGGCGATGGGAGAGTGAGGCAGGTGCCGGGGAGTCCGGTAGGTTGGCAGCTGGTCGGGAGTGGGCGGTGGCAAAAGCAGCAGGAAAAGAAATAAATAGCCATCCATGATAGGTTTTTATTTCCTGTGTGCGCCGATTTCACGCAGGGACAAACGAGTGCGCAATCACATTGCACAGAGACGATACCCGAGAGAGAAGGGAAGCATTCCCAGGCTCCCAGAGCTGGTCGCGATTTTACCCAGCGTTTCTTCTATTACTCAGGCAGCCGTGGGCAGCGCGAAGAGGTCCATCTCCGGGACACTCCAAAAATGCTTCTTTAGAATCGTTACTCAGCTACGGGGTTTTTGTGGTTTGTTTTCGGATTACTTTTAGAGCCACTTCAGGTACCCTGAAAAAATCGAGGCGGTACAGAGACAGCGCAGGTACCCTGGGCTCCCACACTTGATTCGCCCCCATCCTCGCCACCCTGGTGGTGAGTCACCAGCAGCGCGTCTCCCCCCCCACACACACACACACACAGCGGGTGCTGAGGTTACTGGGAATTAAAGTCCCAGCCTGACCCTCCTACCGCAGACTGAGGCCAAGGTGTGCACCACAGTTCATTCTTGGCGTCAAACCTTTTAAGGGTTCGGGCAAATTTATTGCAACTATCCACCATTAGGGTATTGTATAGCGTATTATCACTGCCAAAAAAACCACCTCTGCGGGATAATTTTATTAAAAAAATGTTTCCCTTTCTTAATAAGAATCCAACGGAGTTTTTAGACTTTATCATATGGCCTGCAAGGAGAGGCCTTTCGAGTTCCAGGATACAGAAGGGATAGAAAATAAACGTGACGAGGCCGAGGGAAAGACTATTTTATAATACTCAAAGCAAAAATGTCTAAGCGCTTGATAGTGAGGAATCACTTAGATGAAACTTGATACTGTCTCACGTCAGACTAACCCCCACAGCTACCACTGTGCGTGCATTACACAAGGCAAAAAACATGTTTCTGTAGTGAGAGTATGGTGGGGCCGGAAAAAGTACTTTTTAACCCAAAGAGGTGCTTTTTTATACCCTGATAAGTATAATCCCACAAGATCTGACCCAGCTATCATTTTTAGGAAAGCCAGACCCCTTTCGCTAATTTTACAGTGGACCACACACAACACCCTTATCCCTCCCTCCAAGGGCTGAAGAACAGGAATGGAACTCCACTCACTTTGTGCTGCTTCGTGAGCATGCACAGGAGATTCCTGGGGTAAAGAATGCCCCTTGGATGGGCCTAACCAGCTGTTTTTAACAGCGAGATACAAGGAAAAAAGAGCTCCTTGAGAGATCATCAACTAAAAATGTAAGCCTTCCTGATAGTGTAATTTGTTTTGTTTCTCAAAGCATTGTTCAGCCCTTCCTGTTGCCATCTTGACATATCTAGTAATAGAGAGCACTGCTGGGCTCACAAGCAGGCAATGGTAACCTCATACTTAAATTACCCTCAGTCTGCTCTTTTGTGATCTGACAATTTTTTGTGGCTTGGTTTGAGACAGAGTCTTGCTTTGTAGTTCAGGCTGGCCTTGAACTCACTATGTGAAACAGGCTGGCTGAGAACTCATGGTGATCCTCCTGCCTCAGCCCCCTGACTGCTGGGATTATACATCTGCACCTGGTTCATAATGTATTTTAGACTCTAAGACAGTATGTATACAATATCTTGTTGGTATTATTGTTATAAGTACTCATCCTCACGGTATCACCTCCAAATGGAATTGCCTCAGTAAGCAAAACAACAACCAGAGTTAGCAAAATAAAAGATTCTTGAGTCACTTACAGTCTATAAAGTTGATTTAGAGTTAAGTTTTACATGTGCTTGTGATTTTATCAACCACTTGTATGTTCATTCTTTCTCACATAGACTACTTCTCAGAAAGGAGGCCATTTTTTACAGCCAGCACTACACTGAGAACATAATATTGAAAAACAGACCTGACCAAAAGTAAACATTCTGAGTCCTGTTAATATAACAAATTCATGTTCACTGAACATTCTGCTATTCTAGCTGAGCAGGTGATAAAACTCAAAAGAAAAGCATATTTTCAGTGTGGGAGTGAAAGAGGAGACACAGTAGAACAATAATTTACAAGTATTTCTTAACCCAGGCACTATGCATGTGACATTTCATCCTCACCACAACTCCATGATATATTCCTGTTTGTAATCCCTGCTTAACAGATGAGGAAGCTATTGCACAGAGGAGCTCCGGAATTTTCCAGTGCCAGTTTACCAGTAAGTGGTGACAAGCACTGGGGCCTCCACTATATTAGACACTATGCTGTGATAAGTCCTCAAAAAAAAAAAGTTGAAAGAAAAGAAATCTTGTCTCTTTCCCCTTTCTGGCCTTAATTGCCACCTTCACCTATATGAAATAATAATTATCATCATTCCCCAAAAGAGCCCATTCTGAACTACTTTTGCTGATCTCAACCCAGCCTTGTAACTTGTGATGGACCATCTCAAGCACTGAAATGTCCCATTAGGAGCAACTCCTTTGGCAGGAAATGGGAGTAACAATGTTCTGTGTCACGTTAGAGACCTTAAACAATAGCCAGTGGTATTTTTAATCCTTGATCTTTAGATAGTTATTTAACATGTGTTCAACAATTATGTTAAATATAATTCACTGGATGTGGTTAATGTCTCAAATCCAAAATAATCCTCTATAATCTACTTTTAGCCTTTTCCCATGTAGATATAAAGTATCTACAGCTTTCACACTGAAGAAAAACTTCTGAAGTTCTGTAGAGTGATGGGTAAGGTCATGGGGACCTCTCTATCTAGGACATACTTCCCATTGGGAACCTCTTCCATCTTCCCTGAAGCAGCTATTCCCTCCAGAGGTAAAACAACTTAAGATCATCTATAACTTTCTCTCCTACCCAAGTACATTGAGCAGCGTGTACATGCACACGCGCACACACACACACACACACACTCCTCAAGGCGCTCTGTCAAGATTCCCTCAGAGGGCCATCCACACAGGTCTAAACCACAGGGGGGAAGAACTGTAAATTTCTCCTATGTCTTCTTCGCTGAGCTTTAGTTTTGTTGCATTTCTTCTACAGTATACAACAGATCACAGGTCTTAAAAATTAAATGCAAGAATGTGTGATTTATGTATATTTACCTAGAGAAAGACTGAAAAGAATGTACCAAACATCTTCATACCTAGTTAAAATTCACTAGCCATCATTTTATGAACATTAAATTCTAAAATATATTTGTGAAATTGTAACAGCCTATTGCTTTTCATTTTAGTAAATGAAAATTAGCACACTTCTTACTCAGAAGTTTCATCTTTATCACTATGCATATGGGTTTTTTAAACAGTCTGCAGGCTTAAACCTCAATTTAGCTTTACATAATGTTCCTGGAATTTAACTGGCTCTGAGATTCTTGTCATCTGTGCAGCTCTACAATTGTGGAGAAGAAACCTAAAATGAGTAATTAGACACTTGACTATCTCCTTCCCTTCCCTCTCTTGATTCTCTTCTAATATATCAAAACAATCTAAAATGCATCTCATGCTTTTCTACAGTCAGACTGGAACTAAAAACAAGTGGTAGAAGATGTATATTAAGAAATATTTTGTGATAAATTGGCTTATACAGTTGTGAGGGAGTGCTGAGTAGGCAAGTCTAAAACCCAAAGCTCAAGCCACTGTAACTTTAGCGCAGAAACTAAAGCCTGTAGCACAGACAGAATTTCTTCTTTTGGGAAACCCCAGCTCTTTGCTTACATACATTTAATTGATTGAGTAAGGCCTACTCAGACCATAGTGGATAATCTTTAAAGTCAACTCATTGTGGACTTCAATCATGTCTATAAAATACCATCATAGCAAAACCTAAAATTGTTTTTGATTAAATAGTCAATAGCCTAGCCCCACTGACATAGACAACTGATATCACATGTTTATTTAAACACTAAAAGCTGAAATTATCTCTGTATAATAAAGATAAAGGATAAATGGAAAAGGAGAAAGAAATAGGAGAAAGGGAGGAAGTACTAGAAAGTCAGACATTAAAATACAAGTAATTTTTCTATACTTACGTATTTCCTGTTAGTTTCATTGGATAGATGAAGGAGAAATCACCAGGCAGTAATTAGAAAAGGTTTGAATTCTGATACTGAGCTACTTTATGTCAGTCCTAACAATGGTTATATTTAGCGTATTTCAGTTTTTTCCTTTTTTTTAGCCCTGGGCAATGAGTGTAAGCAAGTCAACAGTGGCTTTTTCTTAGTGATTTCATATTTGCAACTGTGTAGCTCATAAGTTATTAAAATGCTTTACCCTGAGTATAGAAGTCTATTCTTTGACCATATTAAAGCAGGGTTTTATATGAAGTTGTCTTTCTTTTTTTTTGTACAACCCAATCACTGTCATCATAGAAAAGCAGGCTTGAACCTGAGTATTATGACAGGTTTCCCTTGACTAATGTGTGATCTTTGTGTAAGAAGACAAAACTCTGTGTGTGTGTGTGTGTGTGTATCTGTGTGTAAAATATGGGGTAGAAAAATGTCTCTTGTATGACAAAGTTTTCTCAGCATGTCAGTGAGCATTCGTTCTCTTTCCTTCACAATAAAAAGTAGGCCTCATTTGTTAAACAGGGTGTGATCTCAGTTGACTGCTGTACCGTTAACAGCATAAAACAACTTCAACAACAGGTCACCATCTAATAAGTCCACCTCGTTTCAGTGCTGAAGAGAAAAGACATTTAATAGCAGAAAACAGAACATGTTAATCAGGTGGAATTCCTTATGAAATGCTGCCTGTCCAGAACTAAGAAGAAACTTATTCCTGTTTCCTGGCCTTAACATTCAAATAGGGAGAGACCTAGGGGCCAGACCAGCCAAACTGAGGAAAGGTAATGAGAAAAAGGAAATTCCTTTTACATCTGGCAGTTATATCCCAAGATAAATAAAATACTTACACTGCCCTCCACTTGTCAACAATCCATAGTTTTCATGAGATATCTATAAATTCTGCTATTTAAGAATGATCACTGAAAAATCTGGTATAATTTTCCTAATAGAGATAAAGGTACCAAGCTAAAATCTTTCTTGAGAGACCGATTCTTAAAAGTGTAAGTGTTACAAAACATGCATATCCAAATATAGTACACATAGTAGAAAATCAAATTTTGTTTTTTCATTTGATGCAGTCAAGTGATTTGGCTAACTATAGTCCCTGGAAAGTTCCTTGGAACCCAGTTGTCTAAAAGATAGAGAAATGCGTTTTTTATAGAGCCATAAAATTTTATCACTTGCATACTTAACATAAAACTCTGGGACTCTGCATACCAACAGCTTCATTTTGAAAACATAGAAACTGAGGCTCAAAGAGGTAAATTCAGTCTTACAGATATGTATGCTATCTATTTTGTTCAATTGTGGTAATGTGTAAACAATCTACAACACTCTGTTGACTCTTCCCAACTCATCTAACTAGAAACATCCCTCTAAAACAGTACAAATGAAAAAATGTAGAACATCAATACATCATAAACTCAACTTGTCAAAAATTCTTTTGGAAATCCGGGAATGGTGGCACACATCTGTAATCCCAGCAATGTAGGAAGATGAGGCAGGAAGAAAGCACATTTGTGGCCAGTCTGGGCCACTTAATGAGAGCTTATAACATATAAATAAAATATAAATAGGGCTGGAGATATAGCCTAGTGGTGCAGTATCCCTGGGTTCAGTTGTCAGTACCACAAAAAAAATAAAAATTGTTTTGGAAGAGTGATGTCAGGCAAATGTATTGCCACCAAAAAGGATAAATTTCAAGACAGTTACAAAGCCTTTCAGGAACTCCTACTTTGGAGAAAGTAAAACATCTACATTTTAAAGTACATAAAATGTGTCTCCCACAAATGTAGTCTTTAGAAATACAGTATATAGCTGATATTACCTGTGTGCATTAAGCTTAAAAACTGAACAATCCCAGCCCATCCGTACATTTCCATTCATATAAGTTTAGTATGTAAGAGCATCAAACAAATAACATGAATAAGATTCCACCTATGTTAACTCAGCCTCCGTTTCTTTTCTTACCTTTTTGGTTTTGTTCGTTTTTTGTTTTTTGTTTTATTTTGTTTCTGAAACAGGATCTTGCTATGTAGCTCAGGCTGACCTTCAACTCACTGTGTAGCCCAGGCTGGCCTCAGACTCAGCAATCCTCCTGCGGTAGCCTCTCAAATGCTGAGATTACAGGCACGTGCCAACACAGCTGGCCCAGCCTCCATGTTTTAAACGTGGGATTTAATTAGGCAGAGAGAGGAGGGAAGCAGGAAAAAAGAAAGAATCAAGATATATCATGTACAGGTACAAATTCCCCATGATGAGTATAATCATTATATGTATCTAAATGGTGCCGATAAACTTTTTAAAAATTAAAAATAATGTTAAAAATATATTCCCTTAGTCACCTTGGTCACATTTCAAGTGCTCGGTCACCCCAAGTGTCTAGTAGTTACAGTATTGGATACTATAGATTTAGAACAGCAGCATCATCAGACAAAGTTCCGTTAGACATTATTCAACCAAACATTCCTTTAGTATTCACCTGCAGTTTCTCTCCTTTCTTTACTTCTTGAATTATCTGAATAATTTTGTAATAGCCTTTGTCTCAACTCTACCATCTTCTAGCAGTGTGTTCCCTGAGTAAATAATGAACCTCCTAGGACAGTTTGTTTATCTTGAATATAAGAATCATAATTTCTTCCCTATCTCTCTCACAGGTGGTTGTGACACTTAAATAAAAATGTAACCATACAAATAAGAAGAATTCTTTCCGGAGGGACTTTCCCTTTCTTTAATTTTTCTGTTGGCTGAAGGGGACTTTCTGCATTTAAAGCATAATACATAATATAAGGAGGATGAAGACTACCTTTATAGAACTGAAGTAAACTAGATCTCCCAACTTAACCACCGTATTTTTTCTAGGTGAGTGACTAACCTGAACTCCACATACACACTTATCATAAAGTAAGTGATAGGCTCCAGGGTATGTAACCTCAGAAAATATGTTAGTATTTGTCTATCCAGGAGTAAAACTATGACATGGTATATTCATTAATCATTATAATTATGGAAATCATATCCAACATTTATCAAATGCTGCTAGCGCTTTTGCTCAGTGCTTCATATATATTATCGCATTATATTTTCACAATAAACATGGAGTAAGTGCTTTTGTTACTGCAAAGCACATGAGAATAGGTTACCAGATTTTTTTCACTTTAACTTTTTATTTCGATATACTTAAATAGAAATGTACAGTTAATAAATACACACTTCCATGATTTTTCATGAACTGAATAAACCCATACAAGCAGCATTAAGAAATAGACTGTTTCCAGAACCCCAAAAGACCCATGTGCTTACTTCCTATCTCTACCTACATATAAAGAGTAACTATTATTCTGACTTGTAATACCATAAATTAATCTTGATTGCTCTTTAACTTTGTATATGTGGGAAGTACTATATGTACCCTTTTAAACCTGATTCTCTTAATTTTACATTTGTAAGATTTATTCTTATTGAGTATAGTGGTGGTTCATTTTTGTTTCTGTATAGCACTCCATTTTGTGAATACATGATTTACTAGTTTTACTGAATAAATATGACTGACAAGCATTTGAATTTTTTTTTTTAGGTTGAGCTTGGTATTTGTTTCTTGGAATTGTCATAACAAAGTACCACAAACTAGCCAAGTAGATGGCACACTTCTGTAATTCTAACACTTGGAAGGTTGAGGCAGGTGGATCATGATCATATTTCAGACCAGCTGGGCTACAAAGCAAGTTCAAGGCCAACCTGGACTACATAGTGAGGCCCTGTCTAAAAGTACCACAAACTACGTGACTTAAAGAGAAATTTTCTGAATATATAGCTCAGTGGTAGAATACTTGCCTACCATACATGAGGCCATAGATTAAATCTCAAGCACAAACAAACAAATTTCAGTTCTGGAAGCTATAAATCCAAAATTAGAGTGTCTTCAGGGTTGGTTCATTCAAATTGCTATAAGGAAGAATGGCCCTCCTTTTATGACCTTCCCGCACTTCTGGTGGTTTGCTTGCAATCTTTGGTCTGTTGGCTTGCAAAATATCTCCTAACCTCTGTCTTTATCATTACGTGGCTCTCTTTGTGGGTGCCTGTCTGTTTCCAAATTTTTCCATTCCATCGAGTCGTCAGTCATAGTGACCTTTGGCTATTTTGCCTGTGCACCTTTCTTCTTTACAGTTTTTAATCTGGACTTGCTCTTTTTCCTTCCAACTCTGGCTGCAGAGTTTTATGTGTCCACTTTCAGTACTTATTATGGGTCCTGCACATAACAGGCCTTTATTATTTATTTGTTCACTAGAATTGGTTTAAGTTCCCATTCCACCACTATATAAAAATAATAATAATATTCTATCTCATTTCTTTTAATTTCAACAAGAAACATTCTAGGAGTTAATGAAAACATAATACTTTGAAAATACAGTTTAGAAAACCTTTAAAGTTCTCCATGAATTTTACCCTGACTTTTTTCTAAATGTAAACAGTTTTCTAAATTTTTCACTGATTTTGTTTTAATGTAGTTCTGAAC
>PVJX010027338.1:0-24948 GCA_004027295.1 Dolichotis patagonum | reverse complement strand
TGAGTTCACAAAAGAAAAAGTACCACTGAAATTCATTTCAGATTAAGATTGCTTAGTTAAATATCAACTTGCCAATCTATAGAGAAATAATGGAAATATCTATGGATAGTGATCATTTAGTTCTTTAAGAAATATTCCAAATAAACATTCACAAGTACTACTAAGTGCTGTATTGACCTCTACACAATGCATTGAATGCATAGATTTCTGATAGGTTTTTTGCTATTTACTAGGCTTTTTTACCATTTTATCTTGGAAAAGCATTTGCAATTTGCTAAATTCTTCACATATTTTAGGATGATCTCTTTTTGATAGTAACTATATAATTTGTTTAATCATCTGGAGCTTAATTTAAATTCTTTGTAAGAAGATACTGGTTGGAAGGGGACAATTAGTCTGCTCAGAAATGGAAATATTTTTGAAGTAGATTGAGCTACTTAGAAATATCACAATTAGTTACAAACCACAGGCCACAAGTTTATGGGCAGTCTCTATTTCTCTCTCTCTCTCTCTCTCTCTCTCTGTTTTATACAGTTGGTAATTAATATTGAGATTTTGTCTCTCAAATTCTGCCAATGTCATTGCTACCTCAAGACATTCTTATTGTTCTCCAAGTAACTAGGATAAGAAAAATAATTGGCAACAAGTTATTTTTATTAAGGTTGAAGTTAAACAGCATAAATAACACATAGTACAGTCAAAAAATAGACCTGCACAAGATGGGTGGATGACATGCCTCTGAAGGTTCTAAAATACAACGATAAGATATTTGAGTGATTTCAAATCCTTCTGTGTTTACAAAGAGTAACCTAGACGGAAAGTCAGTAAAGTGGGAAAAACTTGAATTTCATGATTAAGGTCTCAGCCTTCCTACAGTGAAAAACCTTCTGGAATACTAGTCACCAGGTTTCTTTCTCTGAGGTTATATGATTATGAAATTTCTTCAGCTGGTAAATAGCTTCACAAGTGAACAGGTGGGCCTGGGTCTGTATCAGTGTTCCCAAAAATTTTTACTCCAAATGATCATTCTATCTCTCACTTGAGCGCCTTACAGTGGCAATAAAAGTTCAAGGGTTAAGAGTTTAAGAGTTGGTGAGAGGTTTTACTTCAAAGAGAATGTATCAAATTTAGATTCTTGGCACTAAGAAAGGAGGCAGACATGGTCCTATATAACACAGCCCATGGGAATTCATACCTCTGGATTTCTTCTACTGGTAACTCTGGAATACCACCTGCTGTCTTAATGTTTAACTTACAACTTTTATGAAGATCCAGCAAACTGTTTAACATTAAGGAGGATCCTCAAAGCCTGGAGAACACTACTGACTACATACAAAACTTTTGATTTCATCCTCGATGTTCAAACCTCCCTCTACATCTTTAGGTACTTCTCCAAATTGAAATTTTGTTTAAATATGTGCGTGCATTTAAGAGAATAAATAAATCTCATGGTACTCCTATAAGTCATCCGGTTACTTAGAATCCATTCATCAGGTTAGTATCTAAAACATAAATATGTCCTTTAAAATCTCTTGTATTTAATAATCAGCGTATAGTTGAGTCATATTATATTATTGAAAAAGATGTTTTACTTTAGGTAACAGATGAAATTTTGACTTGAATGACAATCTTGTATTCTCCATTCTCAGTTTAACAGTTTTCAAATAATTTTGAAGTCTTTAAAAAATTTTAAAGAACTTAAAGTAACAGAAGCTATCTTATAACCCTGATGATTAAAGGAATAAAAATAATTATAGGAAGGATTTTATTTTATTTCTATTTTATTTTATACAGTGACAATAATTTTGCTAAAAGGGGACAGGTAAACTGCTGTCTGATTGCTTCAAGGACACTGGAAAACATGTACGGATTATTCTCATATAATTCATTGCCAAGATAAATACAAAAACCAATTATTACCTGAAAAGGAAAAACATTCTCCATGATTCAAGTCTTTAGAATTGTTCCATTGAAGAAATAATTATTATAATGGCCTTTGAAGAATGAATTCAAACCACCACATTCATATGTAAATATGAGAAATGAAATTAAAGGCATTCAGAATTGTGGAACATTTTCTACCATGTCGTGAATTAGAGGTTTTAGCGTTTGGATTATAGTTCAGAGGTAGAGTGCTTGCCTAGCATGCATGAGGCCCTAGTTTTGAATCCCAGGGGTTCAAATACAAAACAAAAGAACAAAATAGTGTTGGATAGGCTGTATCTTTTCAAAATGAAATATATGTTTACTTTTCAAAATACTATAATAATACCTAGCATAATTATTAGTAGAATTATTTTGTAAAGGGACAAAAGACTAAAGAGAAAGGAAGGCCTATGTTAGTTACTTTTAAACCAGTCCCCTTATAACACAAAGATCATTAATGACACCATCCAACCACATTCTCTTCTATCTTAGTGGGCTTTTTTATTTGACTGGGATTGTTTTTGAGGGAGGGTTGTTTGTTTGGGTTTTGGGGAAAAGATGGATGATCCAGCCACAATTCTGTAGCAAAAAGGTTCTTCTAATTAAATTTTTATTTTACTGGTACATGAAAATGTAAAATTTGTATCCTTCAATGAGATAGCACATGTTGTTTTGATACATATATACACTGTGTAGTGTTTAAATCAAGCTAAACATACCTGTATCTGTCGAATATTTGTTATTTTGTTAGGGTAAAGCTTTCAATATCCTTTCCTCTACTTTTTGAAATGTACATTCATCATTGTTGCCTACAGTCACCTATTACAAAATGGTACATCAGAATATCTTAACTCCTATCCAGTTGTAACATAGGCCAATCTTTCCCATCTACCCCTGCCAGCTCTTCCAGTCCCTTGGTATCTACCATTCTAGTTTCAACTTCTGTCAGATTGAAAATTCCACTGCTCTATGTATGAATGAAATCACATAACGCTTATTTTTGTGCCTGGTTTCTTTTACTTAAAATAACAAAATTCCCATCCACATTGTATCAAATTAAAATGTTTCATTCATTTTTATAGCTATAGCATAAAGCGTTGATGTTATCCTGTTCTCTAGGGAACTGGAATTTACTTTGTTCACCATAAAAATGTGAGAAATACATTTATACCTAGAATACCAAGAAAGAGGAACGCAATAAAGACCTTCTCTTTTATCTTCCTTTCTCTAAAACTTCTTTGAATTGTATTCTCTCAACTTCTCTGAATTGTATTTCATGTCCTGTTCTTGATGATAATTTATCTGGTAAACCAAGGTTCTGTGTTAATCAATGTGACTGAATTACAAATTTATATTCTATTCCGATGTGTTTCTGAGATTCTACTTTCTTGAAAATTATTTGCTTAGAGAAATATTAAGAATATAAATATTATGTCTGAGTTAACTCTTTTCTACTTCCACATGCCAGGTAAAATGTTAGCTGAAGTGCCTAGAGACTTTGTTACAGTCAAATTTGGACTTGGCCAAATGAATATTTCACTTATTTTCCTTGTTTAAGCTAAAAATAGAAAAGCAAATGATCTAATATTTTCACGATTCAGAATCATTTACTATTACAACTATCCACACTAGAAAAACAAATGCAAGTATAAATATCATTTTGCAAGTTCTTTGGAAGCTTTACAATTACTCTCCTCTCCTCTAAATTACCTATCTTCAGTGTCTTCTAAAATGATTAACTTTCTTCATCTTTAATAGTTATTTTAAGCATTAAGCAGAATATAAAAGGCTAGATGACATTCTAGCTTCAAGATATTAAACAATTTTATTTACTAGAGAAACAAAATCAAAAGTATTTCCAATAGGGATGAAATGAGAAAGAATCTTTAAACCTGGCTTTTGCTACTTATACTAATATAGTAGTATCTAAATTTATACACTGAATTATATTTAACAATATTTAAAATGTACATATTCTTGAATGTGTGTTTGTGAATACATTTTGGTGTGTATGTTAAATAAGGCAATACTAGCAACTGAATTAAGTACAACCTTAATTCTCCATATAGTTGCATTATCAAAGTTTAGTTTTGCTCATTTAAAATTCAATTGATTTAAAATTCAATGAGAGGCAAAGGAGGAGACATATTCTAGTAATTCAAGAACTCGGAGTGTTTTAGACTTTTCCATCTTAAATAACTACACCCCAAAGGCCACCTGGGTGTTTCCATCCTAACAGCAGCCAGAGACAACACGAATGATAATAGATTAGGAGATTTTCTTAACCAGACTAGGCAGTCACATACATCATTTTCTTGCACATTCACTTGACTATAACTCAGTCACATCACTCTCCCAACAGAGGCAGACCAGAAAGTACAGTCTGAAAGGAAAAAGAAGTTAGTATAGAAAAATATATTTGATAAATAATTAACCAATATATTTAATAGTCTCTTAATTTCATTAAATTCCACTAATAACATCATTTCCATGTTTTTCTTTAAAAATGTTTGATCCTCAGATGTAGTTCTAACCACATGTAAGAAATCAAAGAACATTTCTCTAAAATTACATATACCTGCAGATTGGTGAATTTCTTATAAATTACCTAATTATATATAAATTAACTCTGGTATAGTAAAATAATATCACTGTACACTAGAAGAAACTATGATTAATAGTGAGATAAATATTTAAGTATTAATCCACATCTAAGACAGGCTTTCAAGCATATAATAGATAAAAAATGATGTCAACTGGACATTTCTGTACTTATTATCCTCTTCCCTCATCAGCCACAAATGTTGCTCATGTCTGTAACTTCAAGCAACTTCTCCAAAAGTTCAGCCTTGAACAACAAAGATACTTCTCTGGGAGTTGCCTTAGGGTTGCACAACTTGTTGTATATTCAAAGAGTGGCTGGCAGATGTAAAAATCCTACTTTCTTGCCTATATCTGAGACAAGAATCTGAATTGCAGTGCAAGTGCCAGAGTCTAGGGAAACTTAACACATAAAAGAAATCATTTAAAGCATGTTTTTAAGTTGCTGGTAACCCTAAGCACAGTTATTACAGGTAGTGATTGTGCAAAATCTCTACATTCATATTCTGGAAAACAGGTCTGTATCATTTCAATATAACTTTGCAACTATATTGAGAGGATTCGGAGTTACTTGTACTCATCAAGATCACAAATGTAAAAGCTAGGAATAAATATAAATGAATAAAGTTACAGAACCAAAAGGCAAAGTAAAGGATTGACGTCAGTAAGTTGTTGAATACAGCAAATGATGATGCAAGTCTACCAGCAGGAACTATTTCAAATTAGCATTGAATTGGTAAATGGATGTATAACTGGGTTAAGTATATTCAGTGTTCTTAAACAAATTGTGCATGCATTGAATGATTCTAACCTACCCAAATCTAGCTGAGTTTAAAGAAAAAATTTAAAGATATTATTCTTTAGAGCTTTGTATGTTCTAGTAACTATTAAAGATAAAAATATAAGAGTAATAAACTTTGACAAATTAATATATAGATGTTTCATATGCAAAATACTATCACTAGATATGGCTAAATGGAAATTGTAAGCTTATATTCATAAAAACATTAGTAAAAAATAAAATGTAAAAGAACAATTCTAAAATGTATCATAGATCTATACTGAACAAGACAATAAGATATAGAAATAGATCAATTAAACAAAATTTTTATACACTAAATAATATCACACCCATGTGACCACATCCTAAATTTCCATATATCCCCCATGGTCAAAAGGAAGGATAAAGGCACAAACCATCAGCATACAAATAATGAGAACAATTTCTTAAAATAAGAGAAGCTTAAAGAAGAGAAATTGTAACAGGCATTGGAAATGTATTGTTTAAATATATTCAAAATTTTATATATTTCCACTTCAAATTATCAAAAGATAAAATAACTTTCATAAGTATTCTAAATTCATAATAACATTTCAAATCCCTATATATTCTAGTAATAATAAATATTCTAATATTTATTAAGGTTATATAAATTTAGAATAAAACATTCTTAGTAACAATTCTATAAATATTCTGAATAATATTACATAGTCTAATTCTTAGATCTAAAGGTATTGAGAATACATTAAAAGACAAAAAGAAATGGAAAAGATAAAAATAATACTATAAGACAAAAAATAAAAGTCAAGATATTTTAACTTCTTTGTTTCTTTTTGTTTGTTGGCCTCAGGAATGGTGGTTAAGAACTCTACTAAGGTACATCCCTTGGTCAATAGATCAAATTTCTGTAGCACATTTTGGACTAAAGTAAATGAAACTAGTACAGCAAAAACAGAATATTTGAAAGGCAATGGCATAATTTTACAGAATGGAGAAGAATAGTGTTTGAATAATTTGTATATTTATATGGTAGAGTACTATTAATTAATGGTTTTTAAATATATTAAGTTAGAAAACAATATGAAAATATTACCATAAAATTCCATGATTGTAAATATAAAATACAAATAACTAACATAACATAATGAGAATTTTTAAATAATTTTAAACTGACTCAAAATAAAAATACAACATATAAAATACAAGGGAGACAAAAGATTACTTTGAAAAAAATTATGCAGCTATAGGTACATATTAAAGAACAAAGATTTTCAAATTAATGAAATATTCATGTTAGTAGCTATGAAGTACACGAAAAACAGCAAATAAACTCAAAATTAAAAAAGGAAATAGGAAAGGTTAGAAAATTATGAAAAGAAAATAAGTATGTAATGAACAATTTACAAATCTAAAATTTGGAACTCTTGCAACATGGGTAAAATTCACAGACCTGTGGCAGAACTTATGAAAAAAGACATCATAGAATATTTTCTGAAAAGGACGTGCATTACCCTAGAATCTTCAATATTGCAAATATACCAATGAATACATTAAGCCAAGAAATGTGAAAATATATGCTAAAGAAATGGGCAGATTCATGGAAATATTTAATTTACAAATACTGGGCTCAACAAGAAATAGAAATGTTGATGAAATCAAGAATGTACAGAACCGTGCTCCTTTAGTGCACCGGTCATGGACCCTATGCAGACTACATCAGGTCAGAGAAAGATTCTTTATTTTAGTTAGATAGGATTGACTTGAGTCAGCATTAGCAAATCAGTCTTTCATGCAAACATGCTTTTATTTCCTCTAAACTAAAATATGAAATTTCAATTTCACCAAACTTGTGCTTTCATTGTTTGATCATTTTTTTCATGCTTAGATCTTGTAATTTGAGCAACTAATTTGAAGATAATAATATGCAATATATTAACCATTTTTAATATACTATTGTTTTGTTTTGAAATTCTGTATCATTGTTTTCATTCTTTTTTTGTTTTGAAATTTAAAAAATTCACTAAGTATTAGCAACAGTTTCTTAAGGGAAGAAGGAAAGAAGGTGATTTATATTGTTTTAGGGTTCTTATGTAGAACTATACATTCTAAATTAAAATTTTAGTTTTTATGTAATGTTAGATGCTTGATATATTCCATTTTTAGTTCAAATATACTGAAAACATTTTTAGTTGAAATAATACTGCATAAAAATTATTTAGCAACTTGTATAATATTTAGCAACTTTCTATGAATAATTCCAAAAACCTGAAAGTAAAAGTACATTATAGAAACATTTATTCATAACTGGTGTTTTAAAATGTAAAGTTGTTTTGAATGGAAATCAGGAACATATTCAGAAATCACTGCCACATGAATTTACTATGCAGTATCAACTGGTCTTCAGGGTTGAAATAGTCAAGAGAGCCATTTGTTTTATTGGATCAGGCCAAAGATATTCTAATCTTTCAAAAATTATTTCATTGTACTGAAAATATGCCTCTCCTCTCTCTTCTTATTCATTATTTTGTTATTTTTGTTCAGGAAAATGAAAAGGAAATATTTCTTTGTGAAATGATGTATATACATAAAAAGACAAACATTTAGTCAAATGTTAAATTGTTACTTTAATCAATATGTGTAATTTTATTTTCTTGTGTTTGGATAATAAATACAAGCAACACCTACAGGTCATTCAACCAACAACTTTGATTTTTATTTCTATTTCCGGAGGGTCATCATAGATTGTGTTACTGTGTCGTGTCTCAAACACTATGCTACACACTACTCTTAAAATGTCATCATGAATAACAACCACACAATTTGCTAAATAAACTTTATTATGACATTTGTCTATCATAATTCAATTTTTCTGAAAGCCACAAATTTAGCTTATTAGAAGATTCCAAATCAATTCTCTTCCCTCTTCCAGAATTGCCTAAAAAGACTGGTTTAGAAAGAAACTTTTCTAGAAATTCATCTATAAAGACATTCTATAGTATAAAATTACTAAGAAGAAAATGGTCAACAGTAAAAAGGAATTTCACAATTTAAAAAGAAGCTACACTTTTAAGAAATTCTTAAGGATGGCTGAGAATATTTCACAGGATATGGAGAAAAGACATCTTTGTTAAAATGTTTATTTTTATATAAATGACATAAACTTTCTTGAGGGAGATTTAGTAATATCTGTGGGAGGATTTATATTATTATATTATATTATATTATATTTAATCTGATATATTATATATAATCAGATTATATGTAATCAGATTACATATATATATATTTATATATTTATATAAAATCTGATTATAATCTGAGTCCCAGAAAATGTGTTACTGAATTTAGAAGTCTATTCTATATGGCTAGGTTAAAGTACAGAGTAATATAAGTGTTCATTGTCATATTAAAAACAATTAGTATGTTTTATTTGTGCATAACAGTACTGCATGTGCATAACAGTATTGCATGATGATAGGATTTATTTTGGAAGTTTAGTATGAGCATTTAACATATCTTAATCCCAGTAACATTAGTGCCCTTTGTTTTTTCTTACCACTCCCAGTTGTTCCTTAACTTGTCTCCAAAAGTTTACCTCTGCTTTCCTATCATTTCCGCTTTAATTATTTATTTGTTAATTTATTTTTTTTATATTTCTCATATGAGAAAAAATGTACAGCATTTAATTTTCAGAGTTTGGCTAATTTTATTTAAAACAATGGTTTCTAGTTCCATCCATTTTCTTTTATGACATGATTTTTATTTATGGCTCAGTAATATTCCTTTGGGTGTGTGTATCGCACACTTTAAATCGATTTGTCTCTTAATGGACATCTACTTCTATTGTGAATTGTTCTGCTATGCAGCTATGGCTGTATCACAGTAGTATGCATTTCTTAATTTTCCGATGGGGAAAGTACCAGAGATCAAACTCAGGACCTTGCACTTGCCAGGCAGGTGCTGTGCTGCCGAGCTATACCCCAGGCCCACACTACTAAATTCTTTCAGGAATATGCCCGAGTGGTACAGCTGAGTGAAATAGGTTCTCTATGCTTATTCTTTTGAGAAAACACTGTACCGATTTCCATCATGGTTATATTAATTTACATTCAATGTAGGTGGGTTCCTTTTTCCTTACCTCCTTATTATCTTTCATTCTTTTTTGTATTTCTAATGATAGCTATTCTGACTGTAGTAAGATGGAAATTAAAAATAGCTTTCATTTGTATTTCTCTGATTTATTTTAGTTCACAGTTTGTAGAGGTTTCACTCCATATTTAGCTGGTTCCAAGACAAGGAAGCATAGCAGAGAACAGCTCTGACAGGCAGACAGTAAGTGATAAATCCTTTCTGCTTTCCATTTTATTCCATCCAGGCTACAAAACTATTTGTTGTCTCGGGATGTGTCTTTCCTCTTCAGTCAATCCATCACCCAGACTCGGAACCGTGCTAAATGAATCAACAGACTAACCACATACCCATAACCCAGTATCACACACTCATGGGCCAGTATCACACCCATGATCCAGCTACTTCCCAAAGCTCCACCTACGAACGTACGGGGTTTGGGGAGAATATGTAGACATGAGCTATTACAGCTGAATATAGTGACATTGTTAAGATATATTTTGTACATTTAAACTTCTCTGAGAAAGGTCATTTGTTCACTTTTTTATTGAATTCATTGTTTTATCTTGGGTGATTTTTTAAAAAAAATTATGTATTCTAGATATTAGAATACATAACCTCTCTTCTGATAGAAAGATTTTTTTCCCATGCAGCAAGTTGCTTCTTCATTCTGCTATTTCCTTTTTTGTGCAGAAGCTTTTTAATTTGATTGAGTCCCATTTGTTGATTCTTGATAATATTTCCTAAGCTTTTTGAGTCCTATTCAGGAAATCTTTGCCTATACTATGGTTTTAAGTGTATCTCCTTTGCTGTATTCCAGTAATTTCCTTTTGACTTGATTTTAGCACCAGGTGAGATAGAACTACTTTCATTTTTCTGTGTGTAGCTCTGTACTGTTCCCGGCATTATCTGTTAAAGATACTGTCTTTTTTTTAAGCATATATTTGTGACCATTTTGTCAAAAATCAAATGGCAAAAAGGATTTAGGTATTTCTTCTATTATATTTCATTCATCTATATTTCTGTTTTTGTGCCAGTACATGTATTTTTTGTTACTATGCCTTTAAACTACAGCTTGAATTGTGGCATAGTGATATCATCAGCACTGCTTTTTACTTTTTGTTTTTTTTCTTCTCAGGGTCACTTTGGTTATTCTGGGCCTTGCTGATTCCAAATAAAATTCAGGATTACTATTTTTAGTTATGTGAAAAATGTTGATATTTTAATGATTGAATTTAATCTGGAGATCCCATATGATAACATGGTCATTTTAAGAATATTAATTCTGCCAATCCAAAAACAATGGGCATGTTTCCATTTTCTAATGTCTTTTGTATTTCTTCAGAGTTCTGTAATTTTCATTATGCCTTCTCCCTCCTCTTTCTGTTAGATTGACTTCTAGGTATTTAATTGTATTTTTCAACCTATTGTGAATTAAATTGTTTTCTGGATTTTTTTTTGTGGTGAGTATACTGATATAGAAGAATCAAATTTATTTTGGCATATTAATTTTTGTATACCCGCAAAATGGTGCTGAATTACCAGTTTTAAAGAATTCTGGTGGAGGTTTATTTTTTATTTTATTTTATTTTTATATCTACTGAGTACTGTATGGAACACAAGTGGTGAAAGTGAAAACCTTTGTCTCATTCTTTAGAGTGGGATTCTTTTGGGCTTTTTCTCATTTAACACGATGTTAACTGTGGGTTGTCATATGTGGATTTTATGATTTGGAGATACGTTTCTTTCATATTTATCTTCAGTAGAATTTTTGTCCTAAATGAGTTTTGAAGTGTGTTAAAGCCTCTTTCAGCATCTATTTAGATGATTATGTGGTTTTAATCTTTCATTCTATTTCTGTTATATTATGTTTATTGATTTATACATGTTGAACCATCCTTAAAGCTCTGGTAGAAAACAATTTTGGTCATGTCGTATGGTCTTTCTAATGTGAATTCTATTAGTGAGGGTCTTATGGAGGAGTCTTTTTTTTCTATGTTCAATATTGGTCTACAATTTTCCTTTTTTGATAAATAATTATATGATTTCAGTCTCAGAATGGTTGTGTATTCACAGATTTGTTTTGGGAGGATATCTTCCTTCTTTAGTCAGTGGAAAAGTAAGAAGCCTTGGTGTTAGTTCTTACCTAAAAGTCTGATAGAATTCAATTGTTTAGTCTATCTCACTCTGGACTTTTTCTAGTTGGAAGGCATTTACTTATTGCTTCAATCTTGCTACTTTTCATTAGTATGTTCAGATTTTGTCTAGTTTTGTTTCAACTTGTATAGGTCATATGTCTCTACGAATTTATCCATTTCTTTCACATTCTCCAATATGTTATAAGGTATATTTTAAAAATAGTTTCTGATGATCCTCTAGACCTCAGTGATGTCTCATATAATTTTACTCTTTTAATTTCTAATTTTATTAATTTGGTACATTCTCTTTCCCTTTTTTAAAAAGATTTCCTAAGTGTTTATCAATCTTGGTTACCTTAGTAAGGAACCCACTCTTTAATTCTTTAGTATTTTCTAGTTTTTAGCTTCTATTTCATTAATTTCTCCTCTAATCTTTATTATTTACTTCAATCTCTAAAGGTTTTAACTTTATTTTAGAAGTCTGACATGCACTGTTAGGTAATCTATTTGGACTTGCTATGGTTTTCTAATATATGCACTTAAAAGTAAAAACTTCTCTCTTAGAACTCCTTTTACTTTGTCTCATACATACTGATAAATAATTCTTCCAATATCATTTGATTTTTGGAATTTTAATTTTTACAATGATTTCCTCAGTGACCCACTGATACCTGAAGCTGTGTTATTCAGAGTCTATGTTTCAGCAATTTCTGTAACATTTTTCTCTTTATTACAGCTTCATTCCATTGCGATCTTATAGGACTCATGCAAATATTCCAACTTTTTTGTATTTTTTGTGCCTTGTTTTATAGTATAAAGTAAGATCTATTTTGCAGAGAGTTCCATGACACAAAAACAATGTACATTCTGATGTTGATTAAACACCCTATAGATAGCACTTAAATCTTTTTGATTTAATGAGTAGTTTAAATCTGATGTTTCTTCGTTGATTTTCTTGCCTAGTTGATATATCAGTGATAGTGGGAGAATGAAGTCTTATGCTGCTATAGGAATCTATTAGCCATTTCATGTCAAGTAGTATTCACTCATGAATTTAGACGAGCCAATGTTCAGTGTGTATATATTTACGATTGCTATCTTTTCTTAACTAATTCTTCATTTACCAAAATGTAGTGGCTTTTATCTCTTCTGAATAGTTTTCATTCGAAGCCCATCTTATCAAACATGAGTATAGCTACTGTTCCTGCTTTTGATCTCCAGGTGGTTGGAACATGATTTTTTTTTCACTTTAAATCTTTTTTTTTTTAACCAGAGATTGAACTCACGATTTTGTGCTTACCAGGCAAGTGCTTAACCACTGAGATAAATCCTCAGTCCAGTCTGTGCATCTCTTTGCACATCAGGTGTGTTTCTTTCAAGCAACATGTGGATGGGCTTTGTTTTTTATTTAGTCTGCCAACTTATGTCCTTTAGAGACTTAAAAAACTTATACCAATAGTTATTATTTAAATGTTTGTATTAATTTCTATCATTTTGGTATTTTTTCTGGAGTTTGATTCCTTCATATTATTTATTCTGGTATCTTCTATCCAAGTGAGCTTTACTTTTTCCTTTCTATGGTAAGTGTTGTCTTCTTGGTTTGTGTTTAGAATTCCTGTATTATTTTCCACAATGCTGGCTTGTTAGCTTTGAATTTCTGTAATATACACTTACTATGAAAGGTTTTTTGTTTGTTTGTTTTTTATGTTTTGTTTGTTTGCTTGTTTGAGATACGACCTTGCTGTTTAGTACAGGCTGCCCTTCAACTCACTATGTAGCCCAGGCTGGCCTCAAATTTGCAGCAATGCTCCTGCCTCAGCCTCACAAATGTTAGGATTACAGGCATTTGCCACCAAGCCTGGCTTCATGGAAAGTTTTTATTACATCTTCAATTTTGAAGGATAACTTAGCAGGTGGCAGAAATCTGGATTAGCAATTATTTTCTTTCTAAACTTAAAGAAATTCATTCCATATATTCCCAAACTTTAAGTTTATTTTTCCTAAATCTGTTACTCTAATGCATTTATCCCTGTAAGTGATTTAGTACTTTTCTCTATTAGCTTGTTATGCTACTTCTTTTCCAGAAATTCTGGCAGCTGGACTACAATGGAGAGGTCCTTTTCTGATTGTGTATGTTTGAAGTTCTAAATGCCTACTTTACCTGGTTTCTCTCTCACTCCAAAATTCAGAAAATGTTTCTGGTACAATTTCATTTACTAAGTTTTTAAAGCTTCTTTCTGTATTTGAATGCCTTCCCAGTGAGCCCTTAAGATCTTCTCTCAGATTTACCCAGAATCTTGCATGATATGGTCAGTGCTGCTCATTCTTTTGTTTTTCTCTGATTCTGTCTTAAAGTTTTAGCACTGCTGCCTGTCTTTAACTCTTCATATTCTTTCTTCTGATTGATATCATCTAACACCAAGGCTTTTATTGGGGGTTCTGATTTGTCTTAATGGAGTTTCCATCCTCAAAATTTCTATTTAGTTCTTTTTCAGAAGTTCTTCCTAGCCACTGGAGTGGTGTTTCATAACCTGTATTGTTTTTCTTAATTTATTCAGCTGTGTGCTTGTCTCTTCTTTAAGCTCACTGATCATTTTAATTAGAAGGGTTTTTAAAATTCTTCTTCTGAAATTTCATCTACTTTAGTAACTGTGGATCCAGCTTTGGGGAGATGAATATATTTGGAGACACTCTGTTGTTTTGTAGTCTCATTTTAGTTTTGTCTAATTTTAGCTGAAGTTTTCATCTCAGTTGGGAAGAATATCTCATGCAGGGACATGAGGGCCTTTTGATAAGTGGCTATCTCTTCGTTGTGTGCTCTACATTATAGGTACATCCCTGAATGTGAATTGTCACTCTGTTTTTCCTGGTTGCTAGATTTAGCTCTTACCATTGCTGTGAAAAGAGTCACTATTGCTAACACCAGTATTTGCAATTTTAACCATATATTATCAGGTAATAGAGAACTTGTTGCAAACGATCTCTCTACTACTTTATTACCCTATGAAAAGCCAAGAAGTAGAATAAAATTTAGTAGTCTAGAGCAAAGTGAACATTGAACTGTTTAGATTGACACTAATGATATACATAAAACACAAAGAAGAAAAAATAAAAACTGAAAATACTTAGAAGAAGTTATGTAAAGGAATGCAGAGGAAGTGGAGCCAATAAGACAGTACAGGCAGGTGGTCAGAGAAGTGGTAGGGGGATTGTATACAATTCTTGATCTAACAACCAGACAAAGTTAGATATCAGTAGGAAACCGAAAGAACATACAGTAATATGTTGTAAATCAGAAAACTAGAACACATTATACTCAAATGCATATAAAATGCCAGCACTTATTATATATAATAAATTATTGATAGGCATACAAAAGAAAAACATGGAGGAGACAGGAGAAATATATAAAATGAACAAGCAAACACAAAAAGAGAAAACTGTCTTGCTCAGTTTGTTAGGATGTTTTTCCCTGAGCAGTTTGTCATTGCAGCTGTCCTCAGACCACCACACTTAGGAGTCATTAGTGTTTTCAGGGATCAGAGTGGAGTTGAAGCTATTCTTTCTGGTGGGTTAATTTCAGGTGCACAGGACACATAGCTGGAACACCCTCTATGGCAGCTTTTGTAGTTTCTCTCTCTCCCTGTCCCTCTCTGACATGTTTCAGCCTTGGGTTCTCAGGCCCTGTGCCTGTCATAGCCTCTGTGACAAACTCTGCTCCTTCCTCTTCTCTTCTCATCTTTTCACAATTTAAAAAGCTTCAAGGGGTCAGAAAAAGGATTGTTTCTGACAGTGCTAATCCAATGTTCTCTCTCCATTCAGTCTGCTAGGGCTAACATAACCCAGCTACAAGATTTAACTCGTTTGTACTTCACACCATGCCTAAGGTTGAAGAGGAGTCAGGGCAAAGTTCTCTTACCACAGTGGAATGCTTGCCACCTCTATCTCTGCCTCAGTCTCCCAGGTCTCTATCTGAGCTGCAATTGCCTCAGCTGTCTGTAAAATGGAGATGAAGGCCTGATGCTAGGTTGCCAGAATCAGAGTTGCGAGTTGTACTGCTGCCCATGTTTCGTTCTGCCTTGCAATTGCCACAACACCCAGGATGCGGGGGCAACCTTGCATGAATACTGAGTCTTTCCCTATCATGTCCCAGTGGGATTGCCACTGGGTTTGGCCCCAGTGAGTGGGGGTGAGGGCAAACACTAAGCTGGCTTCCACTTCCGGGAGCTTCTTCCCCTGGAGGCCTTTCAAGCATTTCACAAAATGGTGAGTCTCCAAACCTATGCTGGGAGCAGCACTGAGTAGAACATAGCCTCCGTCCTTATCTTAGTTTTCTCTATTTCTGCATTTTATCAGTTTACTGTCTTATTCGGGCATTCTCATGGGGGATTCTGCTACCTCCTCATGCAACTATGCTCATGCTGACCTGGGTAAGTGCTTCAGAGCAAGCTATGAGTGCTGCTTTCTCTCCATGGCCAAGATGGCAGCCTTCTGTGTCACATCACTCCTTAACAGCATGTACACAAATAGCTTTAAAGCTTATTACCAAGGAAATGGCAATACTATGTTGATGTGAAGTACCAGATGAACACTCAATAAAAAGGAGCCAAGTAGATTTCTATAGGACTGAAAATAGGACTTGAAAACATTATTAATCTTTAAAACTTCTTATAACATAATTATGTAAGGAAAATAAAATATCTACATATTGCACAATAAAATGAATAAGCACAGAATTATAAGATTAAAATGCAACCAAAGAGCAGAAGAATGTCAAGGTTTTTCTGCCCCTGAAGAAGATGGTTCTAACAAAATATTACTTTCATGCTTAAATTCTTTTCCAATGGGTCATTTTTTAAAGTAATATGTGATGGTCAACAGCTTGATTTACTGTTACCTGTAAAAAATGTTACAGTTATCTAACTGTATTCAACTCCTACCACTTACATTAACAACCACTCTAATCAAAGCTAAGGGTTTTAACAACCTTATAATGGCTCCCCTGCAGTGAATCACTATTTTAATTCAAATAAACTGCGGAGTTGAGGCCAGATACGTTATACAAATGAGTTTATCAAAATTATCCTTTAAAAGAGGAAAAAATATAGTACACAGTATAGATTCATATGTTCCTTTTAATAGTGTCTGAGTAAAAATATTTATATTAATCTCAAATTAAAATATATTTTGTATGTGGTGATTGCCAACAAATATGTTTTAATTGAAAATACAAATATTTTTATTCTTGTAAAGTCTAAGTTTACCTCTTCTCATGATCTGGCTGTGTCACTGGAAAGAACTGACCTCTTTAAGTCTGTTTCTTACTAAGAAGGGTATCTGCACAGAAGTGCCATATAATGGAAAACTGATGGAACAGGAATGGAGAGTGTGTGTGTGTGTGTGTGTGTGTGTGTGTGTGTGTGTACCTTCAGTTTTAAGCATAAAGAATATAATTTCTCATCTCTCCTATTCACAAGTACTTCTTTGACAATTTAAAACTGTCAAATGTTTAAACCCTCAATCATGTAAAGTTATTCAGTGTTCCTTAAATCACAATTATGATGATGCATGATTATTCATTGTTCAAATGAAAGGGGAAATTGGAAGTAAATATTTATACATTGTAGTCAGGATGTGATCACTCCAGTAACATCCACAGAAAGTGATGAAATAGTTATCTCTGTGTTGATGGGTTTTTTTTGGATATAACACAATAAAAATCAATATTCAACTGTCAAGGTCATAATTTCCTCATCTTTTAAGCTTAAATTGTTGTCTATAGTACAAAAATGCTTTCACATGAACCTGCATTTTAAAGTGCCTTGTTTTTTTCCAAATTTCTGTATATTTGATCCTCAAAACTTTCTAGATTATATTATGTAATGGTTATATTCAAGATGAAGAGTCTAAATGTGAGATGCAACAGGAAGTACATACAAGATTTTATAACCCATATGAATAAAGTCAGAATTTAGGAACCTAAAACATTGTAGAATAAATGATAGAATAATTAAAATATAAGCAGAAGTTAACAAAAGTGAACCAAAAAATTAAGTCAAATAAAATATTTGTCTCTTAAAATCAAATAGGCAAACTGATCCAAATTTCTGATTGACAAATAGAAACATAAAAATTATAGAGTAACTAAGAACTTTGCAATAACATTATGTCAAAGCATAGATGAAATTGAAAGTGTGCAAGAAAAATAAAACAGTAAATTTGATTTAATGTAAATAGACAATATGAAAGATCTAATTAAGAAATTAAATCAGTGATGATTATCTAGACATCAAAATGTCTCAGGCAGTTACCAGTTTCTTGGGTGCTAGGAACTCCTTCTAGAGATGCTTTCTTGGTTTTTGTCATACTGAGCAAAGAATTGGTGAAGAAACATAACAAGATTTTACATTTATTCAAGGTACTAATGTATTCCATGTAAAAATATTCTACACACTAAAAGTAATATATTCCAATTAAATGTAGGAAAAGCAGTATACTGTACAGAGTGAGAACAGATCAGCAGGAAAAAAGAGAGAACAGTAGTCAAGAGATTAAAAGCAGTTGTCTTTTGAATTTTCTGCTCTTCAGATTGTCAGGTCTAGGTCATCCTATCAAAAACCTTCAGTTTTCAGGAGAAGACATGAAGATAGAATTTTCTAAATGGCCACATGTCTCCTGGATCTCCATGATTGATGTGACACGCCCACTTGTCCACCTGACTGGTCAGGCTCTGTTCTTCAGTCTCTAAGACTAAATCTGAGGAGGTTTCCAAATATGCCATGAAGAACTTAGTTCAACCTACACATAGAATGTTTGGAGATTTTCTGACTCCCAAGGAATATTTTTCTTGTCTCCTTTTTGCCTATTTTTATTATTTTTTCTATGCAAATTTGTAATCATTTATACTAAAAGAAATATCTACAAAATCACAAGAGACACATGAATTTTCAAACTAAACATTCAGAGAACATGCTATTATATTAGCATTCAAGTTCTTTCAGAAAAACATGGTATGTCAACACATTTTATTAAACTGAAATAATTTTTGACAAATTCAAGGGAAAATTAAAAGATAAGTAGAAATCAATATTATAGCATAAAAATCCTCACCCTACCAAATTTACCTCTCAGATCTGTGAAAATACAAAGTGGCACATGAGTAGGCTGGATTTTTGCCTCTAATACCAGAATATTTTAACACATAAACATTAATATAGAATTTTAAAGAATAAACTTGAAGAATTTTCCACATTAACATACTGAGGCAGAAGTGTAGGACCCAGCTTAGTAATCATGGGAAAGTCATTTTATAAAATGAAGCATCCGGGGCTGGGGATTTAGCTCAGCGTCATAAGCGCCTGCCTGGCAAGTGCAAGGTCGTGAGTTCGATCCCCAGTACCGCAAAAAAAAAAAAAAAAATCCATTCTTCCTAAACATGTATGCATCAGTAAGAGCAGTATCAAAAATATGGTACCTGGAGACAGCAGCATCACTCTTCCCCTACACTTTTAGCACCTTTCATGACTAAGCAGAGCTGTATGTGTAAGTATGTGCTCATGCTTCCCTACATTTTCCATGCCCTTTCACTTAAGCAGAACCGTGTGATCACTGGTGTTCAATGAATAGTGTGTGACAAATGGAAAATTTACCATAATTTGGTCACAAATATACCACATATTCAAAGTGATTTAGACTTCTTAAGAGCTGCCAGGACCAAAGCAGAATCTGTGTTAAGCCAAGAACTAACTATTGTTGCAAGTCATTAAGATTCTGAAGTTAATTTTGATTAGCAAACCATAACCTTCCCAAATATCAATACAGAAATAAGATATATTACCAAAATTTGTAATAAATTGATATACAATTTAATAAGAAAGCTATAAATTACCCAATACAAAAATAGTCGAGATAAAACAGATAAAGATGAAAATGAAAAAATAAAGCTAAATATGAGATAAATTAAAAATTATGTCTGCATTCACTATTAAACACAAAAAGCAAGACTGGATCACAGTTGCTCGTAATGTCATGCCTATTGCATTGGCATATTTGGTTAAGATGTTGGAAAACTGGCTAAACATTATTTGAAAAGGGAAATATTGGATCCCAGAGAATAATAGCCCAACGTCAAATCCTTAATAACAGGCTCAGAAATATTTCCCTCCAACTTTTTCCTGTTTTTCCATCTCTTGACCCACTTTCTTTCCTCAAAATAAAGGATAAAAACTAGAATTTCTCCTCTTCAAGGTGGGTCATAGAAACTAGTGCCCATTTTCCTCAGCAAGCCACGAAACCTGAAAATATTGCTGTAATTTCTCCCTGACAATCTGTCTCAGAACTGACCATAAATAAATTCTCTGACCTAGCTTGTTTAATAGTAGATCATAGCCCCAGCATTTTAGGATTCCATCACACCCTGGAGGAAGAAATGCTGCACAGAGGCCTTGCTGGGTTTTTCCACTTGCTCTATGACTCTAGATTGTACCCCATTCATCCACTTATATTTCAGCTATATATATTTTGTCAAATGGCTAGCTAACCCTGAGTCCATACTAATCTGAAAGTTTCAGTATCTGTTAAAAATTAAATAAATTTTTTAATACTTTCCTCTTTTTTAAAGGAAAAAGACATAAATTTGTATACACACACACACACACACATAAGATAGCTAAAATGACTATGCTACTAATAGTACTAATTCTTGGAAAAGAACAGTTAATGCTCATGGGATTAGATCAGTTTTACTTGTCTATATCCGGTAATCTAAGCAACTCTTTTGAAGGTAACAATATGCAATAGTATAACAAATGTCAAATTTGTATCACTTTGTTTTGCAAACCTACATTGTTATTGTTCTGCTTATTTTGTTGTTGTTTGTCTCTTTTGCTCTTTATTTTTCTTTTCTGTGTCTTCTTCTTTCCTCTTAAATAATAAAAATAACACGTTTCCCTTTTTATTGTCTTTTGTTATAAGAATTTTGCCCGTGAGCCTTATAATAGGTGAGGAAAGTGATCACCACTTTATTTCCCTACTCTACCATATTGATAAAATGTTAAGTGTCTAAAAATGCTAATTTTTGGCTAAAAAATGAAGCAACGAAGTCTCATACATGTTGATTGTAGTTGAGATAACCTCATTAAGGAGCAATCTGACAATATTTTATAAAGTTAAAAGTGCTCTTAACATCTGCTTAAATTCAGATGTTATGACTTGTATAAACTATTCTCCGACTCCCAGGTCTGAGGCAAATGCTTAATCTTCTGCTAAATTACACACATTTATTAGTTACATCAGGTTTCCCATATCCCAGCACAACTTTCCTAATTTGGAGAAACATAAATAGTTAACTGAAGAAGCTTTTGTTATTTTTAAATAATTGCCTGTCTCATCATCAATTTACCAGAGCTACAGTATTTTTTTAAATATTCTTTCTGAGCTCAGCTTTCAGCAGGGTACTTGGCTTATGGTTTACCATTCAAGCATGATTCTTTAAATTAAATAACTGAGTAGTTCCTAGGCACAAACTGGACTCTTCTCAATGTGGCACATCAACACATTACTTGTAGTATCAGATTAAGCATCATTGCCAGGGATTTAGCTCAGTGGCATAAGCACCTGCCTGGTAAGCACCAGGTTGTGAGTTTGATCCCTGGTACAAAACAAAACAAAAAACTGCATTTTAATCACTATATAATATTTTTTTGTGAGGAAACTGCTTAAAAATAACTGAATTTAATGTGCCAAGACTTGGCCTGCTTTATATAACAACCTATTTCTTCTTAATTTAACGTATTTTTCTTTATTGAAAACACATTATTAATAAAATCTAGAGCAATTATCTAAGTGTGATGCTGCAGATTTAATAGAAATCCATTTAATTTGAAGATGGAACTAGAAAAACATTTAAGAGTCATAAGTGAAATATTTTTTTATTCACACATATATATGGTCCTTTTTCTACCAGAAGCTTCCTGTGCTCAGATCTCTGTGAAATATCTCAGCACACTGAGACAGGATGACTTCCTGAATGAGAAATTAAACAGATTTCACAGAGCCAGGGAAACTTAGCCTTCTTCTTATTTTGTAAACTTGTAGCAGGTATTCCATGCTATATTCTTGGATTTCAATATATCTTCAGTTTTATTTAATATAGATGGGCAAGCACAAAATGACTGTGTTCATCTGGGTTTTTAATTGAATATGCTCCTAGAGATGAATCAAAGTAGATCAAAATGACTTACTTTTCATTTCATTGGGGACCACTGGCTGGCTTGGCCAGTATGAATAGTCATCTTATCTCTCTTTCTTTTGACTTTTCCCTTTTAAGCAACACTGCAATAGCTACTGGCTATGCAATTAGATGTCTCCGTCTGCCTCTCTTTCATTTATTTCTCCTTATTAAGCAAGTAGGAAAATGTTAAGCCCCTAGGCATCTGCATCTATTAATAGGAAGAGAAGATTAATGGTTGCTGCTGCATAGGTTCATGATTAGTAAACTGCTGACAGAGTTTTATTTTATTTTCTCCTATTTTTCAGTAACTAGAAAGTCAATGTGCCTCACTGGACTAGCATAAATTGGATTTATGATAGGACTTCTAAGCTGGTTCTATGGGAGATTGTTGGTCTTTGATCTTGAATCAGCTATGGAACTAGGAGAAACAAAACAATTACACTTAGTCCAAAAATCTCATACACTGGATATAAAAATGTAGGTCCTGTGGATTGTCACAGGGCACAAAAATTATTAATGGCTAACAGAAGCAAGTAGTAGAGTATCTAGGTCTCCTGCTACTTGTAGTCCATTATAATTAAAAGTGTTATGTTCTCTAATGTTAGAAATTAATATTTTTATGTTAACTATTTATAAAAATTATTATTCCAAAGTAAGAGATAATATTACGAGCAGAATTGCCTGAACAAAATTACTGGGGAAAGGGTTGCTTACACAGGATATAAATGTATTTGAAGAGATATTTAATTTAATTTTTAAAACTCCATTTTCACAATATCTGGGGATCTTGAATGCATATCATTTATTTTGACCTAGCCTTTTCCCCCAGGAAAATACAATTCTAAAACATTAAAGTGTTGGCAAAACTTCAAAACCTCAGAGGCTGTATGTAGTATAATAAAGTGACTCTTGAAGTGGGATGTCTGAAGCAGCAGCAGCAGGGTCACCTGTTAGGTAAATTGCTAGAAATGCAGTTTCTGGGGACATATTCCAAATTTGGTGAATCTGAAATTCTTGGCAAGCACAAAACTGTTTTGAGAAGCATTCCAAGTGTGTTTTGACTCACACTCTAGTTTGAGATCCACTGGCAGAGTATTTGAAACCACTTTGTCTAAAAATTAGCCACTGTGTTAGAGTTCCAGCCTTCTTCTTAGACATGCTACCTTTAAAAAATCACATATTCTATACTCTCTAGACTCTACTTTCTAAGATGAAGGCTACATTAATACTATTTATAATATAGTATTTTAAGAAGATGTAATAAGTCAATATATATAAAAAGCCCACAAGAGTACATAGCATATTATAAGATCTTGTACATGATCATTAATACTATTAACATATTTTGGATTAGTTGTTTTGAGCTAACTTCAATAATGGCCTTGAATAATAAGACTATATGGTCAAGCACAATCAAGGGAAGATTTAACAATAGATTCCTGTGGCAAAAAGCTTGGGATGAGAAGCACACAGGAGTGCAGGGGAATTGATACTACTTGTGCTCTAAAGGTTCTCCCCATATAGTTATGAGGTGGATTTCCCACCAAAATGTAGTAGAAAAAAATTTCACTGTTGAATGTTTCCTCATGTACTGCCAAACAATAAGCATACCTTCTAAAGATGTCAGGAATACATTTACTCCAAAACATTTCCTATGATTTCACTGATTCTTTGAGAGAGCGAATGTCTTCCACCTGTTATTGGCTGATTGTCATTTTAAGGGAATCTATGAAAGAAGAAAGTATTGAGAAGTCCTTTTGACAGAGAGAAATATAACTTTCAAATCTGTTAGATCTCAGACATGCCGAATTCATGTCCCTCAAATTAAATAATCAATTCTAAGAAGTAATGGAGGTTAGGAGTAGGAAATATTTATTGAGAAATAGGTCCTGAGAGACAGGAGGTGTACTGAAAGTGCATTGCCACCAAGGCCCTTTGTCAGGGGTAATTTATGCAATAGAGTCACAATGTGGTTACAACATAGGTCATACTATAACCAACCTATAGGAATATAGGAGGATATAGGAGTATAACTGCTTAGCCAACACCGATCCAATAGCGAAGTGGGTCATTCGGTAAGGATACATGGAAAGAACAAAGGCAAAAGGTTTGGAAGGAATGGAGCTGGATGTCTGCTCAGCTTCTAAGCAACTGATGCCTATCTGGACTTCCCAGAGAGGTGGCACTAACTACAGTACAATTCCAGATTCCTGTTTGCCCCTTAGGGAGGCCAGGCATTGCATCTTTATCTTGAGACATAGCCTTCTTAGTTGTGCCTCCAGTCACAATTCCAACACATTTACTTTCTTCTCCTGACTTTCTTGAGAGTCCAGTCTCTGTCTGACTGTATATTAATTTCCACTTAACTTAGCTGCCTGTAATACTTAGATTTAGAAACAAAGGATCGATGGCTGTCTGTTACCTTTTACACTTTCTCATTCTTTGTCTAGTGATTTTCAAACTAAATTGTCTATTTTTCACAGTTGTATTTCTTTTTTAACAAAACATTAAAAGTAGTGAAATAGTGAGGTTCACACTCTTTGTACCTCAGCTTCATAATAAAGGTATATCAATAAAAATCCAACTCACTTCCAAGGTATATGATGTTTGGAAAGAATGAAGAAGAGGTTTACCATTACTTGAGCAACTACTATGAACCTAGCTCTGTGGAAAGTACTATTTATGTACCCACCATGTTAGAGGGGGATAGATGTCCAAGTGTCATGTATTTTCATAACTAATTCTCTAAGAAGCTCATTTTACTTTCCTTTGTAAATTGACAATAATACAATCTGTCTTCCGGGATACTAGAGCTTTAGTACCTGTAAAATACGTCACACTCTAGTTTACGGATAGGTATTATTGTTTGCCTATTTGTAGATTTGTTTGAATGTATTATCTCTGAGAATCCTCAAAGAGTCCCTTTAATTAGATATCTTTTGTCTCAATTTTATAAAAAGCAAAGTAAAATTGACAAAAATAAAACAATATACGCATTTGACAAATGTGGCAAGATTTTAACTTTTTTTTGGATTCTTTGACTTTTCTCATTCTATTATTGAAATTATAGAATGTTGTATTATTGACATGTAATATTAACATATATGCTATAAGATATATAATATATATTATTGGTGTTGTAT
>PVJX010027337.1:0-24958 GCA_004027295.1 Dolichotis patagonum | reverse complement strand
CTGGAAGATGACAAGAGGATCTATAACTTAAGAATAAAGTATGTGAATGAAGAAGCAGGAATCAAATCAGAGGAATTACAAAGGCTATTCACAGAAATCATTAAGGAAAATTTCACAAGCATAGAAAAAAGAAATGATATGCAGAGGTATGAAGCATACAGAACTCCAGCCACCTACAACCCAAACAGAGCTACACCCAGACACATAATAATCAAGATCCCAGAAATGCAATATAAGAGCAGAATATTAAAAGCCATCAGAGAAAAGAAACAGATCACCTATAAAGGAAAACCCATCAAAATCATGGCAGACTTGTCAACACAGACCATCAAATCAAGAAGAGCTTGGAGTGAAGTAATTCAAGCCCTGAAGGAGAACAACCTTCAGCCCAGATTGATGTATCCTGAAAAACTCTCTAGAAATTAATGGTGAAGCAAGATGCTTCCATGACAAAGAGGAACTGGGAGAATTTGTGACCACCAATCCAACCCTACAAAAAATACTGAAGGACATTCTAGAGAGAGAGAAAAAGAATACAGCATTTCAGGAACAGTGACAGAAAGGCCTCAATGAATGGGGCAGACAGTGGCATGAAAGAGTAAAATAGACAAACAATGACAGAAAAACTGAATAGCAGAAATAAGGCAGAGAAGATTGGCTGTAATCTCTAGCATAGATGGCCTCGAAATACTAACAGAGAGAAACACAAGCAGAGTAGATCAGGAGATAGGGTCCATTGAGCTGCTCTATATAGGGAGGCAGTGGGACCCAAAATAAGCAGTGCACCCTATGGGAGTGAAAGGGGAGGAATTGTCTAAAAAAGGAAGGCAGAGGATATTGTTAATTGGGTAACAAGATTTAAAATCTAAATTATTCTCACCACTCTGCTTGGATGGATTACGTGCTGTTCCAGTTTGTCTACTTACACTAGACTTGAGGACATGGTCAGCTATCCCAAAAATAAGAGGACATATTATGGTAATCATCCCTAATTTTCCTATCAACTTAATCTGAAGCCTTTTATAACTCATACTGTCCTATGACTGATCTTATTTAAATCAGGTTTGTTAGATTGCTACTTCGTATTGACTGATTTTATTTAAATCTGTTATGATGGATAGCATTAAGTCTAAGTGTATAGGCAACTACACTGAAGATGACAAGATTCACTAAGATACCCACTCTGGTTTGATTATTACTTGCTTTTGAAGTCTTATAATATCTCTGATGCTTCATTTTTATTAATGTTGTTATACACTGCAGCGACATCATGGTAACCATTGTAGATCACCTTATATTGTGGTTTTATATGAGTTTTTGCTTCATGCTTTTCTAGGAATTGTTTTGTTTTGTCTTTCTTTGTTTTGTTTTTCCCTCTAATACAGAAAGGATATATATACATGTAGAGACTCATGCATGTGTAGAGCTTATAAACAATTTACGAGAACCAACTGTATAACACATGTTGAATTGAACAACTACTTTGAAGAAAAAGATACACTACAGTATGCAGTGCTGAATCCATATTGTCATGGTGTGAAATCCAGCAATACTATCATTCTTTGTTCAAAGTGATTTTAGCTTGTTTTGTTTTGTTTAAGTTCAACACGCATGAAGGTATGGACTGCTGTTTTGAAGAGAATGAGAGACCCTATGACAGCCATTCTTGGCTTTCCTATTGTCTGGTCTTGAAGACCTGAAATGCCCTCCTCGTCCTATTCAGATCAGTTCCATACTATGTTGTTTCATGTGAATTCCCTGTATGTGACGATGTGGACAACTACTTGGAAGAAAACAAGAGTCAATATGATAGTTAGAGAGTGAATATCTCCGATTGTCTAGCTTTGAAATTTATGTCTCTTACATTGCTTTCTTGTGATCCACTTTGTTCTGTTTTGTTGTGTTTAATTTTACCCTTTTGATATAATTGCATGTATGTTTAAGTGTGTAAAATGGATGACCATATTACTGTTTTTGTCAGATCATGGGGCAGAACTGTTAACAGTCTCACTGCTTGAATGTCTACTTTGCATGTTTTAATTTTGTAATTTGAACAACTATTTCCAAGATGTCAGTATGTAATTTATCAAGTAATGATTTCTTAGTGGGGTTTTTTTTGTTCTTTTCCTTTTTTCCTTGGAATTCTGTATTGTTACTACCCTTTATTCTGTTTTGTTTTGTTTTTCTCTTTAAATAAAATTTTTAAAAACTTAAAAAAGAAACATAGGCAGAGTGGATCAGGAGACAGGGCCCATCAATATGATTTATATAAGAAATACATTTAACCCAAAAGGATGTTTACAGACTGAAAGTCAAAGATGAAAAAACAATGCTCTTTGTGACAGGGAACCAGAAAAAAGTGAGTATAGCTTGCCCATCAGCTGAAGATTGGGTAGAAAGCCATGACACTTTTATACAATGGAAAACTACTCAGCTATAAAGAAAGAAAACCTTGAGACTCTTGTAGGTAAATGGATACAACTTGAGATCATGCTCATTTGTAAAATGTTCAGAGTCACTTAGATGAATAGCAGGTTGCCTCCCTAACATAAAAACTAAAGGAGAAGATGAAAACACTACTACAAAGACACTCAGCCACCTTATATTTGACAAAGGGGCTAAACATGTTCACTGGAAAAAAAAAAGATAGCCTCTTTAATAAATGGTGTTAGAAAAACTGGCTTTCCACATGCCAAAGACTGAAAATAGACCCATGCCTATCACCATCCACTAAACTGAAGTCTAAATGGATGAAGTATCTAAATATTAAAACAGAAACACTAAGTCTATTGGAAGACAAAGTAGGTAAAAATCTTGGAGACATAGGGGTAGGGAGAGAATTCATGAATGAAATGCAAACTGCATGGGAAATACTTCAAAGAATCAACAACTGAGATCTCATATTATTAAAAAGTGTTTGTACTTCAAAAGAAATCACCAACAAAGTGAAAAGTAAACCCACAGTATGGGAAAGAATTTTAGCCAACAATCCCTCAGACAAAGGACTTATATCCAGAACATATAAAGAATTTAAAAACATCAAGCCCCCCAAATTCAAAGACCCACTCCAAAAATGGGCATCTGAGATGAACACACAGTTCTCAGATGAAGATATACAAATGGCAAATAAATATATTAAGAATCACCGGTCATTCGAGAAATGCAAATTAAAATAGCTTTGAGATTTCATCTCACCCCAGAAAGAATAGCTGCCATCAAGAAAACAACTGATAACAAATGTTGGTGAGGCTGTGGGGGAAAAGGAAAACTTCTCCACTGTTGGTGGGAGTGCAGACTAGTGCAACCACTGTGGAGGTCAGTATGAAGAGTCCTCAAAAACTAGGATTGAAGGTTCCACTCAATCCAGCTATTCTCCTCCTGGGTATTTTCCCAGAAAAATTAAAAAGGTCATGTCACAGTGATATATGTGCACCCATGTTCATAGCAGCACAATTTGTGATAGCTAAATCTTGGAAACAACCAAAATGCCCATCAACTGCAGAGTGGATGAAAAAAAAATGTGGTATTTTTATATAATGGAATATTACTCTGCTATAAAAGAGGATGATCTTGAGGCCTTTATCAGTAAATGGAGGCATCTTAAGAATATCCTCATTAGTGAAATAAACAAGACTCACATTAGTAAATATCACATTGTCTCTCTAGTGTAAAAAATAAGAACAGACAGAATAATGCTATCCAAAAAGTATAATAGATATAATAGATATTGTAAAAGTGAAAGGGAAGGAAAGTGCTCTAAAGGATATAATGGTACGTATAGTGTGTAAAATAGATGACCATATTACTGAGTTTTTGTTAGATCATTGAACAGAAGATTTTGTACTGTCAATGTTTGAGTGTCTAGCCACTTTTTATGCTTTGACTTTGTAACTTTAACAACTATTGTTAAAGTTAACAATATGTAATGTATCAACCAGCGATTTTATGTTAATTTTTTGAACTCTGTATTTTACTTTTCTTCTTGTTTTTTCTTTTTTTATTTTCTTTTCTTTCTCTCTTCAAATAAAATTTTAAAAAAACTAAAGGAGTTAATAGGATCCAAAATGTACAATACGTCCTGTGAAAGTGAAAGGGGAGGAATTGTCTAAAAAGGGAAGGCAGTGGTCACTGTTAATCTTGTATCATGATTTGAAATCTATATTTTTTTCATTGTTCTGTTTAGTTTGGTTTTATCCTGTTTTAGGTTGTGTACTTGTATTAGATTTGATAGCATGAACAGCTATTCCAAAGATAGCAGGATATATTATGGTAATCATTTTCTATTTCCTATTAGCTTGATTTGAAGCTCTGTATTGCGTTCATTGTTTTGTTTTATTGATTTTATTTATTATGTTTTGTTTGATAGTATCAAGTCTGTTGGTATAGGCAACTACTTTGAAAATAATAAGATGCTCTAAATACCCACTGTGGTTTTACTATTATCTTCTTTTGAAGTCCTATGTCTCCATTATTTTGTTTTTATTGGTTTTGTTCTGTGTTGCTTTGTTCAATTTTATTATGCCTGATGATATGGGCAATTCTTTTGAAGATAATAAGAGGCATTATCGAGCCATCACTGATCTCCTTGTATTGTGTTTTTAAGTCATGTACCATGTTCATTCTTTTGCTTTGATTGACTCTATTTTGCTTTGTCTCATTTGGTTTCATTCTCTTCAAAATAAAAAAAAGTGAAAACAAAAGCTCTTACAGGTGAGGAAATTATAAACATGAGAGCAGAATTAATGCAAATGAGACTAAGAAAACAATACAAAAAACAATGAATTTAAAAGTTGGTTCTTTGAAAGGTTAAATAAAATTGAGAAACCTTTAGCCAACCTTATCATAAAAAAGAAATAAAAGACTCAAATTCATGTATCATTAGGAATGAAAAGGGTGAAATCATACCATATCCTGTAGAAATCCAGAAGATCATTGATATGTACTTTGAGGACCTTTATTCTAATAAGATGGAAAACACAGAAGAAATGGACAAATTCTTGGGTGCATATGAATTACCAAAGCTGAATCTAGAAGATACAAAAATTATAAATAATGCAATATCAATGAAATTGCAGAAGTAATTGTAAAACTAACAACAAAGAAAAGCCCATGTCCTGATGGACTCACTGCTGAATTCTACAAGAAATTTAGAGATCTAATGCCACTACCTCTCAAACTCTTCAACGAAATTGAAACACAAGAAGTACTCCCAAATTAATTCATGGAGGCAAGAATCACCCAATACCAAAACCAGATAAGGACCCAACTAGAAAATACAACTACAGGAAAAATTCCCTACTGAACACATGGAAAAAATCCTCAACAAGATACTGGCAAACAGAATTTAGCAAATCATCAAGAAAATTATACACCATCACGAAGTAGGATTCATCCCAGGGATGCAGAACTGGGTCAACAGTATGCAAACCAATAAATGTAATACACCATATCAACAGAGCCAAAGATAAAAATCACATGGTCATCTCAATGGATGAAGAAAAAGCATTTGATGAAGTTCAACACCCATTTGTGATTTTAAAAAACCTACAGAAATTTGGAATGGATGGTTTTATCTCAATCTGATAAAATCCATCTATGACAAACCAATAGCCAACATCACACTAAATGGCCAAAAAAAGAAAGCTTTCACTCTAAAATCAGAAACAAGACAAGGATGTCCACTATCATCACTCCTATTCAATATAGTTCTAGAAATGTTGGTCAGAGCAATTAGATAAGAGAGAAGATAAAAGGAATAAAGATAAGAAATGAAGAAGTTAAATTATCATCATTTGCAGATGACAAGCTATTCTACATAGAAGACCCCAAAAACTCCACCAGAAGACTTCTAGATTTAAAAATAAAATTCAATAGTATATCTGGATATAAAATGAACACGAAAAAATCAATAGTGTTCCTTTACACAAATAACAAACTCACCGAGAGAGAAATTAGGGAAATAGCATCTTTCACAATAGCTTACCAAAAAAAGAGAAATACTTAGGAAAAGATCTAATAAAGTAAATAAGAGATCTTTACATTGAAAACTATAGTATTCTGAACAATGAGAGCAAAAAGGATATCAGAAAATGGAAAGATATTCCTTGCTCCTGATTAAGAATAAGCAATATAGTGAAAATGGCAATGCTCACAAAATTGTTATACAGGTTTAATGCAATCCCAATCAAATACCATTGGAATACCCCCACAGAACTAGAGAAATCATTCCTAAAATTCATGTGGAACCAGAAGAGACCTAGACCAGCAAAAACAATTCTGGGAAATAAAGACAAGGAAGGGGCATCACAATCCCTGACTTGAAATTATACTACAAAGCTACTGTAATAAAAATAGCATAATACTGGCAAAAAAAAAAACCAGACCTGAGGATCGATGCAACAAAGTGGAGGATACAAGAACAAGTCCAAACACACTCAGCCACTTTATGTTTGACAAAAAGGCCAAATACATTCACTGGAAGAAAGTATCTTTAATAAGTAGTGCTGAAAAACTAGCTTTCTACATGCCGAAGACTGACGTTAGACTTATGTCTATCAACATACACTAAAATAAAATCAAAATTGATCACAACTCAAAATATTGAAACAGAAACACAAACTCTGTTGGAAGATAAAATAGGTAGAACTCTTGAAGACATAGGTGTAGGCAAAAGTGATATATGCATACCCAGGTTTATAGCAGCACAGTTTGCAAGAGCTATATTTTGGAAACAACCTAAATGCAATTATCTGATGAAAGGGATAAAGTAGATGTGGGTTTTTTATATAATGGAGTACTACTCAGCCACAAAGAAAGATAAACTTGAGACATTTATAACTAAATGGATAGACCCTAAGACTATGCTCTTAAGTGAAATAAATCAGCCAAATGTGTAAATATTACAGTCTCTCTGGTATGAAAAAATGAACATATAAATAAGGTTCTAAATGTATAATAGATATTTTAAAATAGGAAGAAATTTTTCAAAAGGAAAGGGAACAAAGGAGGAAGGAGGGGGAAGGTAGGAGGGGAAAAGGAAAGAAGGGGGAAATGAGAAAAGAGAAATAAAATGGAAACAGCTTTGTGAATAAGGAGGATAAGAAGGGTTGCAAGGAGAGCAGTGGGATGGGAAAAAAAGAAGAATCAAGGTATATCAAGTAGAGGGACAAATTCCCTATGATGAATGTTATCATTATGTCTATCTAAATTATACCAATAAACTTAATTTTTAAAAATCAGATAAATATCAATACAATTGTAATGGATGGAGGACCTCAATACTCCACTATCACAAATATAAAACTAGACAAAAAATCCACAAAGTAATATCAACATTGAACCAAACCCTTGAACAAATGGACTTGATAGATATTCACTGTGTGTTCCACCTAACAACAAAATACACATTCTTCTCAGCAGCACATGAGACTTTCTCCAAAATAGACCATATGCTAGCCAATAAAGAACACTTAAGTATATGCAAAAAACTCAAAATTAAACCAAGCATATTATAAGGTGATAGTGTGATGAAACTAGAAATCAGTGACAAAATAAACCACAATAATTATACACACAGGTGAAAATTAAACAACTCCTGAATAAACAATGAGTCACAGATGAAATTAAGGAAAAAATTAGAACAATTTCTTATTCTTTCTTTTTTCCCTTTTTTATTTTAAAGATAAAAAGAAATAACAGAAAAATCAAAAAACAAACAAATCATAAAAAACAACAAAAACAAAATGACAACAACAAAGAACAATGACTATACAGGTTTGCAAAATAAGATGATAGGAATTTAACAGTGGTTGTTATATTGCATATTGTTATCTTCAAAATAGTTGCTCAGGTTACCAGATACGGAATAAAACAAAACAGTAAAATGGAACAAAACATTGGATTTCAAAAACAAGACAGAAGGAAATCCCCCACAGTTTCTATAATACATATTGTTATCCTCCAAATAAATGCTCATACTACCTACAAAGTCAATCATACAATACAAGCATTAAATTACTTTTTCTTACCTCAGTTACTATGATCACAGCCTGACTTCCTCCGAATCAGCCCATTGCTTGCGGGCATTGGGAGTGGGAGTTGTTCTTCTTGTCTCCTAGCCCCCACACCGGGTGGCTCACGGGAAGGCATGGTTTGGCTTTTTGATTCTCTTCCCCTTCCCCATGGCAGCTGCTCCTGGGTCATGGGAAGGCATGATTTTTGACAACTTCTATTAAAACTATAAAGCCAGTATGACATACTGGAGCCCATAGGACACAATGAAAGCAGTCCTAAGAGGAAAGTTTATAGCAGTGAATGCCCACATCATAAAAATAGAAGGAGCCCAAGTAAATGACCTAATAATGCACCTCAATGTCCTAAAGAACAATCCAAATCTAAAGTTAATACAAGGAAGGAAATTATAAAGACCAGAACAGAAAGTGATGAAATAGGGACTTTAAAAAGTACAAAGAATCAATAAATCAAAGTTCTGGCTCTTTAAAAGAATTTTTAAAAATGCAAATCCTTAACCAGTCTTTTCAAAATAAGAAAAGACCCAAATCCATGCCTTTAGAAATGAAAAAGATGAAACCACAACAGGTTCTGCCAAAATCCAGAAGATCACAGGTAACTACTATAATGAAAATTCATAAGAAATGGGTAGATTCTTAGATAAACATGTGTCTAGATACATATGAATCAAGAAGTTATAAAAATCCTGAATAATCCAATATCAGTTGATCAAACTGAAAAAGTAATAAGAAAAATACCAACTAAGAAAAGCTCAGGTCCTGATGAATTCACTGCCAAGTTCTACAGGAACTTCAGAAAGGATTTAATACCAGTACTCTTCAAACTCTTTCACGAAACTGAAAGAGAAGTAGTACTCCAAAAGTCATTCCTGGAAGCAAGCATTACTCTAATTTCAAAACCATAAAAGGACCCAACCAGAAAAGTGAATTACCAGCCAATCTCTTTAATGAACACAGGTGCAAAAATCCTCAGTAAGATACTAGCAAACAGAATGCAGCAAATCATCAAAAAGATCATACATCATGAAAAAGTAGCATTCATTCCAGAGATGTAGAGATGATTCTCCAAATGGAAATTAATAAATGTAATATACCACATAAACAGAAGCAAGGCCAAAAATCACATCATCATCCCAATAGATACAGAGAAAGCACTTGACAAAACCCAACATCCATTCATGATTTTTTTAAAAATCCTAAGGAAAATAGATACAGAAGATCTTAATGTCAATCTGATAAAAGCCATCTGTGATTAACCAATGGCCAACTTCATATTAAATTGGACAGAAGCTTAAGGTTTTTCCTCTAATTAAGGAATAATACAAGGATATCTGCTATCACCACGCCTGTTTAATACAGTTCTCAAAAACCTGACCAGAGAATTAGGCAAAAGAAATAAATAAATGAGATATGGATAGAAATGGAAGAAGTTAAATTATCACTATTTGGAGATGACATAATCCTCTATATAGAAGATCCCAAAAATTCCACTCCACTATAATTAATAACCAAATTCAGTAGCATATGAGATATAAAGTTAACACTCAAAACCTAATAGCATTTCGGTACACCAATAATAAACATCCTGAGAGAGAAATCAGGGAAACAATACCTTTCACAAAAGCTCCAAGAAAAATTAAATACTTATGAATTAACCTAAAACCTCTACAATGAAAACTATAGTATACTAATAAAAAAGGGATCAGAACGATCATCAGAAAATAGAAATATGTTCTGGTTCTTGTAGGCAGAACAAATATAGTCAAAATGACTATACTTTCAAGACTATTACACAGATTTAATGCAATCCCAGTCAAAGTACTAACAGCATTCTTTACAGAACTAGAAAAAACAATCCTAAAAAACATATAGAACTAAAAAGGACATAGATGGGGCTGGGGATTTAGCTCAGCGGCATAAGTGCCTGCCTTGTAAGTGCGTGGTCGTGAGTTCGATCCCCAGTACCGATAAAAAAAAAAAAGACATAGAAATGCAAAAGCAATTCTATGCAACAAGAGTAAGCCAGGTGGCATCACAATTATGGACTGCAAGTTATACTAAGAAACTACAATGATAAAAACAACATGATATTGGAAAAAGAAGACAATAGAGGATGCAGAAAGAACTCCAAATACACTCAGTTGCCTGGTCTTTGACAACAGAGTCAAAAACTTACAGAGGAGAGATAGTCTCTTTAATGAATGGTGCTGGAAAAACTGGGTATCCATATGCAGAAGGTTGAATCTAGACCTATATCACTTACCATGCACTAAACTAAAGTCAAAATGGCTTAAAAATGTAAAATTTAAAACAGAAACACTTAACCTGCTTGAAGATAAAACAGGTTAAACTCTTGAAGACAAAGGCAACAAATTTCTGAACAGAACCCCAGTTGCACAAGACAATAGCAAGGCATCATGGGTAGTGTGGCAGCTGGCAGAGTTGAGGCAGACACTTCTAGTTGTCCTTCAGATTTGCATGTCAGAACCTGCTTTGAGGACATGAGCAGAGGGCAGCATGCTGAGGCCACAAGTTTTTCGTAGAGATTGGTGGAAGCAGAAACCAAAACTCTTCCCTAAAGAATGCATCCATCCTTTCTGAGGGTTCTCTTAGGAAGGACATCGATTATGGATTGGCAACGTGGACCCCAAAATCACAGAATACCAACTCCTCAAGCTCCTCCAGAAGCTTGGGAAGGTGAAGCAATATGACTTCGTCTTCCCCCAAGTCAGGTGTTTTGGAAGGACAGCCTCGAGGTTACTGTTTTGTTAACTGTGAAACTAAGCAGGAAGCAAAGCAAGCCGTTCAGTGTCTCAATGGCAAACTAGCACTAAGAGGCTGCTGGTATAATGGGCCCATGCCCAAATAAAGAGGTACAATCCTAATAAGAATGATAACATTCTTCCAATCAGTCTTGAGCCATCTTCAAGCGCTGAGCCCACATAGTCTAACCTAAGTGTCACTGTGAAGATGAAAGCCATTAAGACAAAGCTGAAAATGGCAGAAAATCGTGATATGTAATACCCAGCAGCACCTGCTTATTGCTACTTTAAAACACCAGATAAAAAAGGACTACCCCTTAATCTAGAACAGCATGGAAATCTTCAAGATGATAGTTGTGAATTACTGTAACAGCAAAAACAAATTGATCTCTATGCCTGACCTCTTCTGCCTTTGTACTCAGTAGATGTGAATGATACTATCCAACAGAGCACAGTCACATGTTAGTTTGGTAACATAATGTTTTTGGATGTTCTTATGAATGTGTCTTCTCTGAACTATGTGTGAGATTGAGCATTATCCAGAATAAATAGAATTGTGTCCAAAATTGTGATTTGAACACTGAGTTGCTCTAGTTGGCTGGTCTGTTTGAATTTGTAACTCCAGAAACTTTATATAATGTGCCAGCAAGAAAGGCAAATGTACAAAATGTTATTATTTAAATCAGAAAGCTTATTGATTGACATCTATCTTTTTAAAAAATATATAGCTTTTTTTTCACGTCTTACACAACATCAAAAGAAAGAGACACAGAGGAAAGTGAAAGATTTTTAATTTTGTTTAGAACTGCTTTTGGAGAATTTACTATGGAACTCCTTCCAACTGGACTAAAAACTAGAGTTCTTGGCAAAAAAAGAGCTGACCTTTGAGCAAAAATAGAAATCTGCTTAAGAATTATGCTTATTGTTTCAAAGTCCCAATTAGGAAAACATAATGTATATCTTAAACTTGTTCGTGTCAACAAACTGTAGAATCAAGTTTTGTATTTTATATCATAACAGTTCTGTTTGGCAATTTTAACTTTTATTCTATAGTAACTATCTTTTAGAAATGTAAATAATCTTGCATTCTATAATAACCAAATGTTAAATATTAACACAAGAGTTTTAAAATTGCATTTACTACATGATTGTTTTTATTGCATGAGATTGTTCTATTTGGAATTGTATAAATAATCTAAAATATAGCAAAATTTCTTTGAAAATTTAAATATTGCTATGCTGGTCACTATCAAACATATTTACTTTATTGTGATCATGTGGGGATTTTTTAGAAGAATTTGAATGATCTTGTGCAGAATGAGAAGGGGACATTACCAGGCACAGAAACACAGTTGGAGCAGATACTACTCTGGTTCTAAGACTGTAATCACCTCATGCTTTCCGTAGTTCAGTGGTGGCGAACCTTTTAGTGCTCAGTGATAAATAGCCGGGTGCAGCATATGTGTCACCCGGCTCACCATCACTGATGTAGTTTTAAAACACTGCATGCCTTGCAAATGATCCCTCATTCGTAGGACATTCTTTCCCTAGATATTTTTGGCACTATGAACATTCTAAATACAACAGTAGAGAGCAATACATAAACTGACAGATTTGGGGATGTGTTTCTTCAACACAGTTTGAGTCATTTTGGTGCCAGCTTTGACAGACTGTTTCACTGGGCAGCATCATTGCTGCTTTAGTAGGCAGATCCCTTTGTTACTTACTCCAGGCGCCACTCACGGTGATTAGACAGTATTTATTACTATCATTTCTAGCAAGAGGAAGCTTTCATTATAGGAATTTAAGTCTGCCTGCAAGAATAAATGAAGTTAAAACACTTGAATCAAAACTTTAGCATACATCCCTGCCTGGAAACCAGCACCATGCACAGGCCGCTGCCTGCTTGGGAGAGCCAGACCCAAGCCTCTGTCCATGAGTCAGCTCCATTTGTGGACTGTGGAGGGAAAGATTCAGGCCCCATGGGAGGAGATTCCCACCCAGAAACCACATCATTTTCATTGTTTTATTGAGTTGAGCTCTTATTTTCTTCTGTTTTGTTTATGTTAACACTGAAGGCGTGAGCAGCTATTTAAAAGATAGCAAGACATGTTATGGAAGCCACTATGTATTTACTACTGGCTTGTTTTGATGTCCTTTATTGCATTCATTGCTTTGTTTTTATTGTTTTTATTCTGTTCTGTTAGATTTTTAATATGTCCAAAGGTGGTATCTGCAGCTATTTTGAAGACAACAAAGACATTGTGGTAACTATTGTTGATTTCATAAGGTTTGGAAGTCCTGTATCACTTATTCTGGTTTATTTTGATTGATTTTATTGCTTTATTTTCCTTGGTTATATCCTCTTTAAAATTTAAAAAAAAAAAAACCTTTAGCATACAGGCTGGGGTTTAGTTCAGTGGCGCAGTGCCTGCCTGACAAACGTGAGGTCCCGAGTTTGGTTCTTAGCACCCATAAATAAATAAATAACTTCAGCATAGTGAGGTTTGAGAATCCACAGAACTGGTTCAGAGACCTTCTTACCACTTTTCTCAAGGTCAGTCTTTTAAGCTAAATATCCTCTGCTTTTATTAGCTGTGTCTATCTACAATGCAAGTAACTCTCCTTCTGTTTGTGGGATAGTTCAGGGAGGTAGGAGTGCTGTCTCCCATTTTCCTGATGACTTTCTGGAGTGTAGAATTCACCATTTTATCCTTAAGTCCTCAAAGGATTGTGGTGGAATAGAACTTAATGCAAATAGCCTTCTATTTTTAATAGGAACTTAGAAAACACACACACACATATAGTGTTGTTTTCTTTAGAAACTAGGACTATTTATTTGTATTTAAAGCAATTTTTACTTGTACTGATTCTTATCCCTCTGTATGAATAAATGCCAGACAGGGAAAAAAATAATAGCAAGAATCAACAAATGGGATCATGTCAAACTAAAAAGTTTCTACACCTTTCTATGAGCAAAGGAATGGAGACAACCTACAAAATGAGAAAAAAAAACTTTGCCAGCTATGCATCTGAAGACTAATATCTAGAAGATATCAAGAACTCACAAAAAATTAGGCCTTCCCAAAAATAAAAGGCCAAATCAAAAATGGACAGCTATAATAAATATACACATCTCAGATGAAGTACAAATGGCCAATAAATACTGGGAAAAAATTCAGTATCACTAGCTATTAGACAAATGCAAATTAAAAGTGCTGAGATTCCATCTTTCTCCAGAAAAAATTACCATTATCAAGAAATTGAATAATAAATGCCAGAGAACCTTCAGAGAAAAAAGAATTCTTCTACATTGTTGGTGGGAATATAAACTAGTACAACCACTATGAAAATCAGTATGGAAATTGCTCAAAAACCTAAAAATATGAATTATATTTGACCAACTACTTCTGTTCTAGTTATCTCACCAAAAGAGTAAAGACATCATATTACAGTAGGACATGCATATCCATGTTCATAGTAGCACAACTCAAAATAGCTAAATCTTGGAAGTGACCTACATGACCATCAACAGATGAATGGATAAATAAAATGTGGCATTTATACACAATCGAGTTCTGCTCTACCATAAAGAAGGATAAACTTGAGTTAGGAAAATCGATACACTTTGAGACCATAATGTTAAATGAAGTAAATCAGACATGCAAGCTTAACTATTGCATGGTTTATCTCATATGAGAAACCCAAATATAAGAGCAAAATAAAAGATAGATGGGGGTTTCTAAAGGAATTCTTGGTTTATTAATCAAAATATTATGCTTTTATTGTGATGTTTGTTCTATCTGACAGCTTTTTAAAAGTGTGTAAGTATTAGATTTCATAAAGCAGGGTCCTCTCACCATTTATGATAGCATCACTTTGTATTTTTGTCAAGTAAATGAACCTTTGGATTAAAAAAAAGAAAAAGATAACAATAGGTATAAGAATTAGTAAGGGCAAAATAAAAGAACCATTGTTTTCATGTGATATGATTATCTGTGACTATAGAAAATCCAAAAACATCCAATATTGTCTAATTAGTTAAATCTGAATTTATAGAGAACTTGGCAATTGACTATAATAGCATATGAGAATTCAATTTCACTTTCATGTACCAGAAATAAACAATTTAACATTACTAAAGACAGAATTTGTAACAGCACATAGAGAAATGAGTTTAACAACTATAAACCTTTAATGATGAAATCTAAGTATACTGAAGATATTTATGAGTTTCATGGAAAAGAATCATTGTAGAAAGAGACAGCAGTGATTTTTCTCCCCAAACTATCTACAGATTAAATGCTGTCCTCATTAAAGTCCTAGAAGGCTTTTTCATGGAACTTTACACTGTCTATATAAAAACATACACATAAGCTTCAGAAATAAAGTGGGCCCTGCTCTCTTGTTCTTGCACTGGCCCATCCTGCATATGTACATGTCTTCAGAGTACTTCTTTTTCTTCTACCTTTCTTTTTCTTTCCTTTAAATAGATGTGAAACTTTCACACCCAGCATGGTGACACACACTTGTGATCGCAGCTCTCAGGGGATGAGGCAAAAGGATCCCTGCAAATCTGAGGCCAGCCACTAATTCATAAATTAGTGAATTTATTGGCTGAAATTAGAACCAGACAAAGGAGAACAGAGATGAAAAGTGCCAGAAATTGTCTCACAGTGTGGTGAAGTCCAGAGGAAGGCTCTTCACAGGCAGAAAGGAAACCTGTACACTACAGTGACCTGAAATGGAGAGACCACCGGAGATAGAAGTCGAAGTGACTGCTTCACACCCTGTGGAAAATGGGGAAGTAAATTCTGGCATCCACAAGAATATCACCAACTGTCACAGCAGCACCAACCTCAAAGTCCAGCACATCACCACATAGCATTAGATTTTGACAGCTAAGCACGTTAAAATTTTCCTGACACTATTATGATTAAAATAGCTTTACAAATTTATCCAACCAACAGTTCCACTTGCAAGAAGTTCTGTCCAGAAACATTTGGGCATATGTCCTTATACAAAAATTTGGGCACAGCATGGCTAATGATAGTGGAAAGCTGAAAACAGTAATTCCAACAATAAAAGATTGGTTAAATTACTGTGCATTTATTGTCAAAAGTTGTTCGATAAAAGTAGTACATGATATAAGTCCAATCTGGGCAAAAAAAAAGTGCTCCAGGTACCTTATAAACAATGTGTTTGCTGATTGATTGAATAAAAAAAGAAACTGGGGGAAGATATTTTTCTGTAAAGGAAACAAAGGCTTATGACTAAGTTCACTAACAGCATGACAAAAGAGATAGACAATTCAAGGAAAGGAACAGTTAGTGCTCATTTGGTTTGATCAGTTTTGCATGCCTATATCTAGTAATCTGAGAAACTATTTTAAAGATAACAATATGCAATGTAACAACCACTATTAAATTCCTATCATCTTGCCTTGAAATCTTATATAGCTATTGTTTTGGGGTTTGTGTGTTGTTGTTGTTGTTGTTTTGTATGTTTCTTTGGTTTTTTTCTGGGTTTTTTTCTTATTAAAATAACATTTTTTAAAAGAGAAATATACAACAAAGATAAATACCAAAGAGAAAGCCAGAAACAGACCCACAAGAACACAGATGTTGGCATGATAGAGTCCTAGAAAAAGGAAAAGTTATGCAATGAATGTTCTAGAGTAATTATCCAGGGGGAAACACATTAAAATGGATCCTTCCTTGCTTCACATATAAAACTCAGTCTCATGTGGGTTAAAGTTCTAAATGTGAAAGGCAAAGCCTTTAAACTTATAGAATGATTAATAGCATAGTTCTATGAGCTTGTGATAGGCAAGAACTTTTTTTGTACATACAAAAAGCAATAATCATTTTTAAAAGTCAGAAATTCATCTACATTAAGTTTTTGTTAGCTAAAAAAGTACCAAGTGAAAAATCAAGCCACAAGTTTGGAGAATCAATTTATAACAAATAATCAGCTTATAGCCAGAATATATAAAGATCTTCTAAAAACCACTAATAAAAAGACAACCCAGTAGAAAAATGGCCATAAAGAATAGGTAGTTCACAGAGGGGAAATATAAATGGCCAATAAACATTGAAAATTGCTCAATGTCTTTATTAATCAGAGAAGTGTAAAGTAAAATCAGAATGAAATACCATTTTAAAGTCACAGCAATGGAAAAAAAAGCCAGTAAGTCTAACAATACCCACTCAGAGAATGGGTTGGAGTCCACTAGTGCTGAGTGTAGTAGCAATAGAGAACAATAGAAGTCCTTATGCACTGATGGTGGCATGGAAATTATTTAGTACACAGAATACTTATTTTCCATACTGGGCATTGGAGCCAAGACCCTCACACTGAGCTACATACCCAGCCCTTTTTTCATTTTCTATTTCAAGAAAGGATCTCTAAATCACTGATTTGCCCACGCTGGGATTAAACTCACAATCCTTCTGTTTCAGCCTCCCGTAAGTGCTGGAATGACAAGCTTGTGTCACCATACTTGGCTCCTTAACCTTACAAACATTCACAACTCAAACCTACTCTATAATTCTATTCCTTAGTATATACCCTAAAATCTCCTGCACATGTGCACTAGGAGACAGCTACCATGAATGATTCATAGCAATGATTTGCTCATTACAGCCAAAAATAGGAACAACCTAAATGTTAATCAACAGAAGAATGGCCAGTAATTGTGGTATGTTTGTGAAATGCAGCTGTACACTGAAATATGAATGAGTCTTTGATGAAGCAGAATGTTCAATGAATAAAAGCAAATGCCAGAAAACAGCAGAATGACACTCTTTTTGGTAAACTCAAAAATACATTATTATTTAGGGAACCATACATTCTTGATAGAAGTATTCTGTAAAAAGCAGGATGGTAGTCACTTTTAAAGAAACAGCAAAGAGGTAAAACAAAGGTAGTTTCAATGTTATTGATGACATTCTTGCTGTTTATTGTTACTGAGGTTCCTATAGAAAGGAATTAATCTCACTGTACTTTATAAAATACATGTTGGATTAAATGTATTATTACACAAAAATTTTAATGAACAGAAAAGATGCAGTTGTCATTTTGAAATGTGGGCATGAGAGCTGAGATTTAAGGTTTCCAGTCTAGGAATTTGGGAGAGGGTGATGCTTTCAGTAATAACGACTAATTGTACTAACCAGGAAATGTAAAGGGTTGAAGGAAACCACCACAACGAAAAGGATTTGGGCCAGGACCCCATTTACTTCCTGGCTTCTGTTTACTCCCCACTGTATTACACAAGGTCACAAGAGCACTTCAGAGTCCTTCCAGATCTGACTGTTGTCCTTTCCCTAAGTAGGTTACTCTGGTACCAGCCACTGGCCCCTTTAGAGATTTGGCAGGTGTTTCTGGAATACAGTGGTGCAATCACATAGTATTCTTTTCAAAGAGACCTCGCCTCCTCTCTGATCAGCAATGGCCCTCATCTTGAACCTGAGCAAGGGATCATGATTTCCTATTGCAATGGCTGGCATTGCTGGCAATGGCTGGCATTAGTCATTAGCAGTACCTTCCCTGGCTGCCAACCTTTGTGGGTCTTTAGAACACCGTGGCCTATTAACCCATGGCAATAGTTCTATATCAGCATTAGATGCCTGGGGAACAACCACATGTCGGGGACAGAACATAGCAACAGTGCCATGTTGGCACTAAGGTAGTGATCTAGGGTGGACTGTCATCAGCACTGAAATGGTACTGACAGCTCCAGGTGTGGAGGAGGCCACCAAGGGATTCCCTGAGGCCAGGAAAGCAGGACAAGGACCAAACTGCTCAGGAACATCAACATCTAAGAAGCAGATGAATAAGCCTGTGCTATAGTATTTCTTTTTTTCAGAGTGATTTGTGTAACATGTTGCTTTCAGATTATCCATCCTTTTTTCCCTTGAAACATAAAGTTAGTTAGATTTAGATTTTAATGTTGTTTTAATACAAAAAAAGAGGCTTTCAGATGGGTGTGGTGACACATGCCTGTAATCCCAGCACTCAGGAGGCTGAGGCAGGAGGATTGCTATGAATTTGAGGCCAGCCTGAGTTATATAAGCAAGTTCAAGGCCAGCCTTCACCACATAGCTCATTGCACAGGCTGGCTTTGAACCACCCTGCTTTAAAAAAAAATTTTTAAAGAGGCTTTTATTGTTTTGTTTCATTTAAATATCACTAGTGTCTTTTCAATTCTATGAGACAGGAGACTAAGTTTACTATCTCTAAAAGTAAACATAGCTCCATTAAGAAATATATATTTTTGTCAATATAATAACCCATTAGCTTAATGTTTTTCTTAATCTTTTTTAACTTCAGAAGAATCTATTACCTCGTTTTGAAGATTTATCTGAAGTTCAGCACATCTACAGTTTCACTTGTTTTTATTTTGTAAAATGCAAGAAAATTTAGTACTTGTTCTGTTTGTACAATTTCAAGATAAATAAAACTTGGTGCATAATCATGGCTATTAAAAAAAAAAAGCAGTCGAAAATCCACAAAGGAGGGACCTTAGAAGAAAAGAAGCAATGGCAGAGGAAGGTGGAGAAGAGTGTAGTCATCAATGCAGAGCTGTGAGCACAGGCATGCAGATTCCGCACTGCACATGTAGAACATCACATATGGACCATGTTAGTAGCACCCCGTGCCCCCAGAATTATGCAGTGCACAACTTACACAACCAGGCACAGCAGAACTACCTCTGATCAAAGGCCACCATTAAGTGAAGATGAGAAATAAACATTGACCTTCGCAATGTGAAGTCACTAGTGCTGGCACAAAGCAGGTTCAGTGGTGTGCTGAGCACAGGCAACAATACAGCAGGTGAGTGCGGAGAACCAGACACACTGCTCCGAAGCTCAGGGGCATCTAAAGACACCAAAGGATGTGACCCCAGTTGTGTAGCACAAGCACATAACAGAGTAGTTATGTAACCATGACTTAACAGTGAACAAACATGCATGCTGGCTACAGCACTACATAAGAATGTGAGTATGTGACAACAACCTGTGTAAGAATTATGCAATGAAGATGCAGGCTGCTTTTGCACTCTGCTCCGCTCCATGCTGCGTGCTGCTATTGCTGATGTCTTGCACATACATGTTCTTTAACCTGGGAACCTCACCTGTGAAAATCTCCTTGGGCCCCCTGAGAAGGCTGACAGAGGGAAAAGGAATGGCCCTAAGTTGGGTAGTGAGCACGACCTGCTCCCTTGGCAGCAAGGCTGTGAGGAGACAGAATTTGGAGTTGTGGTGTCCAGTTCTGCTATTCCTGGCATCTATATTCAGCCACTCCTGCCTTCCTGCCATACACGCACAGAACTCGCTGAACATGGAGCCACAGCCTTTGCACCTGCTCCCCAGGTCCTGGACAGCCTCTTCCCCAGGACCCCCCCATGGCTGTCTCCTCAGAACAGCCTCAGCCTTCTGACCACCCTGATACCCCTACACACCTACCTGGACTCTCTCAGGGCATCAAACCCCCTTGATCTCATCACAGAACTTGCTCATAGTTGCCTATACATTCTCTTTCTTTAACATGCAAGCTAGGAGAGCAAGGACTGTGCCTGCCCTGTGAACCACGTCTTGGTTCTTGCAATGGAGCCGAGGACTCACCAGCGCTCAGGAAACACTGGCAGAATCTGCTCAGATGTACCTGGTGCTGATCACACAGGGAAAGTATCTTCTCGGACATCTTCACCTGCTACCAACAGCAGGTGAAGCAGATGAAGCAAATGAACCAGATGTAGTTTAAACCAAGAGATGGCTCAACTCTTCAGCCATTCCCTCCACCAGCCTTTTTTCTTGATAATCCTGTAGTGTGGACACGGAGGCCTCAGTCTGCCCAGGCCTGGGAAATAGACCTTACAGGTCTATTGCTTTGCACATTTTGGAGCCCAGAGCACAGATGCCTGTGATCGCCCAGGTGGCAACAGATGCCAGTACTACCTCCTTCTCCCCCCCCTACAATGTTTTGTTTCTTTTCTATAAAACTACCATACTAAAAAAAAAATTGGAAACTATCAAGAAGTATAACAAAGCAGGAAGAAAATCACTAATAATCTTATCACTTTTCACCATACTGTTTCCTTATTCTCTTACCAGTTTTCCTTGAGATAATCTGTAAACAATCTGCCACCCCTTTCCCACCCCCTCCTCGTTATATTGTTAAGGTTTTTTTGAGGGGTTGGTTTTTGGGGGAGGTTAGGGGAGTTGTTTTGTTTGGTGTTTCACTATTAAGTTCAGGCTGGACTTGAACTCACTTGTAACTCACAGTAGTCTCCAACTCACAGCGATCCTCCTGCTTCAGCCTTCTGAATCCTGGGATTACAGGCGTGCACCACCACATCCAGCCTTATTGTTAGTATTTATCACCAGAAATTGTTTCATCAGTAAAATTAAATAGCTCAATAGATCACTTCCTGGATAGTTTACTGAAGTACAGAGGCAGTTCTTTTATACATTTTTTTCATTCTAACAGTTATCTTTCTCCAAATATATGTTTAGTTTTTTTTTTTTTTTAACTTTCCTTCAGCCAGGTATGATGGCACACACCATTTTGGGAGGTTGGGACAGGAGGACCATAAGAATTTGAGACCAGACTGGGCTACACAGTTAAGTTCAAGGCCAGCCTAGAATTGCATAGCAAAACCCTGTCTCAAAATACCAATATTTTTTTTTAAATTCCCCCCACAGGATAAGTGCCCCTCCTTTTGGAAACATGACCTCAATAAACTGCCCAGCATTGTCTCCAACTTGTGAGCCTTCTGCCTCAGTCTCCCCAGCAGCTAGGATTACAGACATGTGCCACCATGTCCAGCTTCTACATGCCTGTCTTGATATGGCTTTTGATACAATTCCCGGTAAGAGGAGGCAGAGTTACATGAAAACTTTTAGATCTAAAAACACACACAAAAATAAAGCCAGGCATAGTGGTGTACACCTGTAATCCCACCACTCAGGAGGCTGAGGCAGAAGGGTAATGCCCAAGTTTGAGGTTCCTCTGGGCTGTACAGTGAATTCGAGGCCAACCTGAACTGTATAACAAGACCTTGTCTCAAAACACCCAAAAAAAAAATCAAAATCTTCCCGTGCAATTATACAGCACTGCATGTTTCCTTTGTAGGTAACAACACAAATGTAAAACTTTGTCATTGTGAAACATTTGTTTATCCTGCAAACTCAGACACTCCCTGAACATGGTGACTCTGCAGCCCCTCGGTACTCAATAACCCTGGGAAGAATGGGTCATCAAAATACAATGAGCATTTAGAAGAGAAAAACAAACACCAGCCCCACTCCTACCACTCCAACCCAATACCATCGGTGGAATTCACACCCACATCAGTTCCATTTATTCTTCATACAAATATTTTACATTTTATTTTTAAATCATTTACACATATTCATACAAAGAAAAATAAATTTCAGGATGGAACCTGGGGACCATGGTAGTTAGGCAAGAGGCTTAGCAGTCCTCAGTGGAGGTTTGGGCAGCTCCCATGCAGGGGACGGTGGAACTGCTTCCTCTCCTCCCTCGTCCTCACCTTGCAGAGGTAACGTGGGAGAAGGGGGATGTTTCCAGCCTCCCCTAGAAACATTTCAAGAAGCACAGCAAAGGCTTGTGGTTAACACTGAGCCCTCTCTTCACTACGAACTTGGCAAGACAGAAATCTCAGAACCAACTTTCTACAAGAATCAGCAGAACTCCTAACTGGGTCTTTCCAGGAGGTCCTGCTGTAACCACACCCCCCTGCACTCCTTTGATCTGACCCTGACAATCCCCGACCAGGTCATTCCACAGAGTCTTCACCTACCCCACAGCCAACTGGCCCCTGTAGCTGCTCCCTATGATAACAACACTCGAATTACTGCATCAGTGTCATACACTTGGGGAACCCAAGCTCACAGCCAGAGGTGTGGTCCAAGAGTGGCAGATCTGTAAGCACCTGTACCAATGCTCGGTTCTGCAGAGGCCAAATCGAGTCCATCCTCTGTCCAACAGGCCAACACCTACCATATCCCAGCCGAGACAGAACCATCATTACAGATGCCCAGCAGAACCTTCTAACATAACCCAGCTGCTCACAGAAGCTGGACTATGACCAATTCCCAGTCACATGGGAGGCAAGACAGACATTACAAATGTGGGAGACCCTATCAGAAATGGCAGCTGATGACAACAGTTACCCAAATCCTTGGGTCCTACCCAGAAAGCAGCACCAAGAAAGGGCATGATGAGCATAGAGAGATCTGTAGCTGGATGCACAGCCCTTGAATTACCAAGGGACACAGACAACAGCTCATTTTCCTACAATTACGTAGGAGCTAGAACCTGGACTATCCACCCCTACGCTGAGGCAGCTCCTGAGAAGCCACACAGCTTGTGGTCATCAGCCCACCCCCTTGGGAGGCCCATTGCGGGAGAGGGTGTCACATCCAGGGCAGAGACGCCTCCAGGTGGGCACTCACAGGGCAGCCCATCCCACTGTCACTGGGACAGGCCAAACAGAGCTAGGAGGGCAGACAGGTCCCGCGCATCTGCTGCTCTATAGGCATCGCTCTGGCCTAACATAGACAATGCCAAACGCAGGGTGCTCCAGATGTTCTCTGACATGGCGCCCCCCTCCCCCCGAGGACCCCGGCTCTTCCTCTGCATGTTCAGGGCCTCCAGAAAGTGCTCCACAGCCTCCCTGTGGGGAAGAAGAGGAATGAGAGCTGGTGAGCACAGCAGCAGAGGGAGGAGGCAGGTCAGGGAGGGGAGCCACAAAGCAGGGCTTGGTCAGCCAAATGGCAGGACCACAAAATCAGGAGCTAAGCCCCAAGGCAGAAGAGAGAATGCATTCACAGGGCACTTGACAGTCCTCTCACCGGTGGGCCCCCAGGTTGATGCAGCTGATGCCCAAGTTATAGCGAGACCGGATGTAACCAGGCTGCAGCTCAAGGGCCCGGCGGTACGCTGCCACTGCCTCCTCGCTCTGGTTCCCATTGGCCAGGGTGGCCCCCAGCTTATTCCACAGCAAATAGTCCTGGCACAGGGATGGAGAAGGGCTGGGAACATGAGTGGGCTCGCATCAAGTTCTGCCCATTCCTCCCCTGCTTCACTACTTTTAGCTCCTTACTATACTACCAGCACATCCCATCTTCCTCGGCAGTTCTTGTGTGGCACAATATAATCCCGTGCCCCATGCAGACCCTCCCTCTCCCAGCTCTCCCAAGCCAGCTGGCACTCGCACACTGAATGAACCAGCCCACGCACAAGTAACTTTTCCACAGGGCCCTGAGCATCTCCCATTGCCATTTCTTTCCTGAGGCTCACATTGGGACGAACACTGAGGGCAGCTGTGAAGCAGTCTACCGCCTTGTCATACTCCCCGCTCAGGTTGAAGAGGACCCCCAAGCCACACTGCACATCAGGGTCAATGGATGTTGGGTCCAGGCGCACAGCTGACAGGAAGAGCTCTTTTACCTCAAGAAACAGGGAGCTGGATGAGGAGGAAAGAACATCAAAAAAGTAAATAGATGGATATATCTGTATTCTGACCCCTCAAGTAAGTCCTTAAAAAGTCAATTCTATCCCCAAGGTTTATCACAGTATCAGCCATGCCAGATTCTGACTCAGCACTTCCCTGCAGAATGAAGAGCTCCTTCAAGTTGATTCCTCCCACTCTTAGGCCCCTGTCCATCCAAACTTCTAAAATCAAGGTACTAGAAACTAGCTAACTACTCCTCATCCAGGAACCGCTCGCACTCCCGCTCGCACTCACTCAGACAATAGAGACCCCAAGATTCGCTTCCTGGAGCCCAGTTCGGCCCCTCCGGCCCCTTCTTCAGCAGATGTCACCAGGTGGGCATAGGCTGGGGTGCAGCGCAGCCAGTCTCGCAGCGTTTCACAGGCCTGTCGCTGCAGGGACTCGTTGGTGAAGCTGACAGCCAGGGCCATCAGAGCTGTCCGGTTATCTGGCTTCAGCTCCAGACACCTGTTTGGACAGGATAAACGGGAGTGACATCTGCAGAGACACTGGCACCCATCAGCACCCCAAGATCTAACGGAGAGTTAACAAATCTCAGATCAGTGAAGAAAGTTTTAGCAGCCAACAAACCAACCAGATTCCACAAACAAAATCAAAATCTAGTGACAGATTAAAACCAG
>PVJX010027336.1:0-24993 GCA_004027295.1 Dolichotis patagonum | reverse complement strand
AGTTCTTCCTTTCTCAGATGATCCCTCTAAATCTCTGTTTTATTATCTTTTTACTCTCAGATGAAATCACAAGCAGGTCCCACATCTTTTCTAGTCCTCTTCAGTCAGTGGAAAAGTCTCATCACAGATTGAAAAATAGCCAGACCAATGAAATAAGTACAGTCTTTAACATCCTTTAAAATAAATCTTTCTGTGCCTCGGACTGATTCAGGGATGGACTCCTTGGTAACAGAGTTCAGCAGGCAAAGCTTGCTTCTCCTCTTCTAAATCCAGGCTCTCACCAGCCAGCACCAGAGGAAGCAAAAGGCTCTCTGAGGAAAGACGGTGTCCTTACTGTGGCCAAATGCAGTCACAGTGTGAAGGCAGGGAGTGGGAGTGGGGTGTCCTCTATGCCAGGCAACACAGTGCCACTCAGTCCGGGAGCACCCTAGGGAATGGAGAGGGAGTGTTTTTAAGGAGAAGGAAAAAGCAGAAGTCAGACTAGGCAGTGGGCAGCAGTGACTCACCTCGCTTAGTCCTTTTGGAAAGATTTGTCCTTCCTGGCATAACCTGAGGCTCTCAGGTAGCCATGGACCCATAAGAAAACTCACCCTTCCTTACCCAGCACTTTGGTTGAAGTGGATCTTCTTCCACAGCAGCGATTTCTCTTTCCTATCAGATGCCTCTCCCCGTAGTCTCTTAGTAGCCTTTAAGAGCAGTTCACATACACAAACACACACACACACACACACACACACACACCCCACTTCAAGAGCACACATGTCAAGTCTTCTCAGCATTCTTAAAGCCCCTGGAAACTCTTTCCTAGGGAAGTCTCATTCTTCAGATTCTCTCTCTCTCTCTCCTCTCTCTCTCTCTCTCTCTCTCTCTCTCTCTCTCTCTCTCTCTCCTTAACTTGACTGCCTTAAGTTCAAATTAGCAGCATGTATGGTCTGATTTTATGAATAAGAACATTTTATTTCTTTTTGCCAGATAGTGACAACCCTTTATATGGATTTACACTCACTAGAAAATTCTCCACTATCATCTCCATTATTAGCAAGGGCTTAAATGAGATGATGTTAAATCACATAATTTAATGGACAGAGGAAACATTAAAGATAATTTAGGGCCTCCATTTAAATATGAGATTGAGTGATCTGTGCTAAATCTTAAGAACAGCTAGTTCTTGGCAAGATAGAAGGCAGAGCGCAGAATGGCTCTCAGTTCGGGGAGACAGTATGTTCCTTTGACTACACCATACCACCTCAGAGAGCACTTGCAAACGAGATCAAGAGAAGGCTTTTATTTTGCAGACAATTGACAAAACTCATCATTTGTAATTTTATTGGAATAGTGGAAGTACTTTTTAAAATATGACTGTCATACAGAATTTCAACCCAGTGATTATGTGATTAACTGCACCTGAAGCTCACGAAAAGGATTTTTTCAAATACATTAAAAGAATTATTTACGATATTAAGTGTGACCCTAGGAAAAGCATATTTCTGTGACTTTGCCACCAGTACTTGTTTTCAACAAAGAATCTATTTACAATACATCTGGTAGTAAGGAGAGTTTTCTGTCCACAGAATTTCCATTGAAATTCGACTGGAACCAATGCCCTTCTGTAGCAATATCAGGTTAGTCTAGCTTTTGTATACTGTGGAACATAACTTTTAATCCTACTATTAACAGTGTGTGGACTTTAAATCAGTTTTATCTTCTCATATACCTAGCACAGAATAGATAAAAATTAATTTATTTATTGTATAAATGAGCCAAGGTTTAAAGTCTGTATATCTTCTCTTTTGAAATCACTACATTACCCTCTTTCAGCACTATAGTTTCTATTAGAAAAGGTAAACTTTAAAAGTAATGGAAAATTCCTATGAATTCAGAATATTTTCTTATAAAGATATCTTGTTTTTCTTTCAAAATTGATTTCTTCACTATTATATAGTACTCTTAATATGTTCGCTATAGGAATTATTGTCCTTAGTTAAGCTATAAATGCCCCAAATTTTGTTTGGGACTTATGAAACTCATAGGAAACAGAAAGAAATTCTTTTTTACCTGTCATTAACTTTGTAGTAGAGGCCCATAGGACAGAGGAGAGATTAGCAAGAAAAAAGCCTACAAATATATTTAACATCAGTTTTACATAACACAGAATCCTTCAGATGAAGACCAGAAAAGAAGGGGCTCTGTGTGTGTTTTATGGTAGGTTTGATGGAGAAGTGGACAGTCATGAACGTGTGTGATTTGACACAGGGGATGTGATCTTGGCAGATTAACTGGCAAACAGCTTAGCAAGGACTATTTGCTCATGTTCTTCTTTGTGTTCCTGGGGGTTCCTACTTCTTCTAGGTATAAAGGAGGCATCTCTACAATGAAGGGTTTAAGACCTGCTTTGGAGCAGAAGAGCAGCAAAAGGTGAGTATGTCCTTCCTGCCTCCACTGTTTTCTCAGTGTCAGCTTGTCGTATCTTGGGTAGTATGTCCTGAATCTCATCAAAGTCACAGCAGTGACTGATACGCAGTGACTGTCTGAGCTCACCTTTGTAGCTCAGAGTTCCTCCACTTGGCACTCTTGAATCAGGAAAGCACTTGATGTAGCATTGAAGGCACTGACCTTTGTTCAACTGAGCTTAAAAGTTAGACTTTGTTTTTACTAGTTTTTGATTTTGGCAATTTAAGTAATTTCTCTAAATCTTAATTTCCTCTTTGAAAAAACAGAGGTAATAGCATGACCTACCTTGTGGGATATGTGGGAAGAATAAATAAAATATAGCGGGAAATCCCTGGGCAGTTTGCTTGATTCTTACCAGATACTCATTATATTCTGTAAAATGTTTTGTTATTGGTATTAGAATGTAACAATATTTCATTATTCTGACTATACCTTTTTGACCTGAAGGTAACAAGTCATAAGAAATAATGTATAAATAACTCTGTGGTGATATTCTTAGCTCCACAGCATATAAGTGGTGATTCCAACTTTTAAAAAATGAATAGTTACACCACGGAGCCTCATTTGTACAATTGAGCACAGAAAGAACAATTATAGAAATAGTTGTCCAGATCAACGTTGTTAGGAGTGCTATGGAGTGTGGGGGGCAATAATCAAGTCATGCTAAGATGTAGGTGACTGATCCACACAGAGCTTCACTGAGGAAGTGGCATATGAACTGAATCTTGAGAGGCAGATAAGACTTGGGAGAAGTCATGGGAAAATGGTAATGTTCACCCAGGAGTCAGAAATGAGCTTGAAGGAACTATGAGGAGAGTTCATTCATCCTCTTTAAGTGCACTGAGTGCATAGTACTGCAGAAGGGAGAGGTAGGCTGATGGCCATTCACAGTCTTCCCAGTGTCTGACCAAAGGACCACAGTCTATACTCTGAAGATAACCAGAATCCATTGCAGACTCGGAAGCACCATTTTGGTGAAAAGATAAGCGGAAAAAAAATAGGGTGAAAAGCCACTGAAATTATGGTAACAGTGCAATTAAGGAGTGATAAGGGACAGAATTTAGGGTCAGGCTGCGATGATGCTGAACTCAGACTGTAGCCTGACAGCACCTGATGCACAGGAGCTCGTAGGAATATGGATAAGATGTAAAGAGTACCCTTGCTTCGATGGCAAGCACATGGCAAAGCAAGTAACACGAAAGGAAACAAAGTGCGAATATATAGTTAGGAAGAGCTGGAGAAGGGAAGGGAAAGGCAGGCGAGGAGAGGGGAGGGAAGGCGAGAGAGGGGGAGGAAAGATGTTGGTTTTAAAGGCAGACCAACTGAATTTCTATCCAGTTAAGAAATGGAGATGCCAAATTAGAATGTTAGAAAAAGGTTAGAAAGAGAAATTCGGACTTGCAAAGTGATGATACAGAGTCTACACTTGAAGTCATAAAAATAAGTGAGATCATCTCCAAAGAGTTTCAAGGAAGAAAGAGATCACTGGAAATGGAATCTGCAAGGGTTAGCAAAGAATTCCAAAGGGAAAACCAGGAGAGTCTTAGGTATAGAGTCAGAGGGGAAAGGAATGAACTGGGGACTATCTCTCCCTAAATGTGTCCCTGACATATTTAGTTTATCTTAATTTTTGCCTGAATTGAGGAAATACTCTTAGGAGGATTTCAAAATTTTTTTTCATGTTCCTCATTGGCTTTCAAGAGTTGAGTACTTCAATAAAACAAAAATACACTCATTTATCTTCCCCACATCATTTGCCATCATTCCTCTTGTTCATACGCCAATTTCCAGTTATTATTCTCCAAAAACCCACTTCTCTCTCATGAGTGTCCAGTATTCTTCTTTTGCCTAAAACATGTTTTCTGACTCAAAAGTCTATTCACTTTTAATCATAGTTGAGGTTTCACTGTTTCTAATCCTCCCTACTTCCACTTCCACTTATTATGTCACACACACACACACACACACACACACACACACATGATTAAACACCTCTTCATGGTGTTTTCATAATATCTATGAAATGAACCACAGCCTTTTCAACTTAGTAGTAATTAACCTTGCAGCTGCACTCTCTATGTGCAAGACATTACACCAAACATCTTACAATCTCAACAAATCTATAAAGTCTTTGTGTTATCCATACTACTCAAAGGAGGAACAAAATACACTCTTAAAAATACAGTGACAAATGCATACAGTTACTCATCATGACATTACTAGTATAGGCAAAAGATGAGGAAGAATCAGAACCTCTATGAGGAGCAGATTGTTTGGATTGAATTATGCCATTCACACACAAGGAAATGTGTACTATGTAAAAGGAATAAGGAATTTCTCTGTATAGTCATATGTAATAATCAGTGAGATATATTTTTGAATTTTAAATGCAAGGTATATTTGCCAAAGAAATCATTGGAAGGAAAAAATAAAAGCAAACAGGAATGGGTCACATCTATGGTAAGGAAAGCAAACAGGAATGGGTCACATCTATGGTAAGGAAAGCAAACAGGAATGGGTCACATCTATGGTAAGGAAAGCAAACAGGAATGGGTCACATCTATGGTAAGGAAAGGAACAATGTGAAGAATGCAAAGCTTTCTTTGAATATACTTTTGCCATGTAGCTTCAAATTTTAAGACATATAAATAATGCACACATTTTAAATTAAAAGAGGACTCCTTAACAAGTAAAAGCAAAGGGAAAAGAGTGAACCAAATTATGCACAAAATTAATAACAATGTAGCAAAGAAATAAAAATTTTAAATGACATTAGAATGCAGTATTTGCTTATATTCATGTTGAAATATTTTCTAAAGAAAAAAACTACTAAAATATCATAAACCTTCTTTAATTTTATTGTTTGTAGTAATATTGGTATTATTGTCCTAATAGAACATGTACAACTACATACACATATGTACATGCATGTGATACATATTTTATATGTATAAGTAAATATATATGTTTATCTTATACAAAATAAAAAATTTATTGTGATAGAAAAAAACAATATTATAAAATTAAACTTTTTTTTCTTTCCAAAAATGTAATGCTGGGCATGGTGGCACACACCTGAATCCAAGCACTCCAGACACTGAGGCAGGAGGATTCCCATGAGTTCAAGGCCACATAGTGATACCTTGTCTCAAAAAAACCTATGGACTGTATAGGTTTCATATGGCTTAGCTACTTAATTTAAACAAAAAATTAATAAAATAGTATTCAATTATAATTCAAAATATTAAGTATTTATGAGTCTTTCCAATATGTGATCAAATAAAGATAAATCTCTTATTCCAAAAAGTTACAAATAACTTAGGAAGATGCTCCTTCCTTTAGAACGAATGCTTTACACTGACTTCCTTCCAAAGAGTACTGTGTGGTAAAGTAGGAACAAAAGAAGAATTTTGCAGTGGAGCTATAAGAAAACCAGCACATCAACCAGGCAGTCGAGTTCACCAGCAGTGATCAGTCTTGTTGACTATACCTTTGATGTAGGTATCGTGATGAAATGACATTTAACCACTTTGGTCTTTCTCTCAAAAACCCACAGTCTCAACCTAATCATGATAGGATCATTAGACAAACCCTAACAGGACATCATTCTCCAAAATACCTGACCAGTTTACTCGAGTCTGTCAGGATCATGAAAACAAGGAAAGTATGGGAAAGTGTCATAGATGTGGAGGGCCTAAAAATGACATGACAATTAGAATTTGTTGTCCTAGGTGAGAACTTAGAACAGGGAAAAAAAATAATAGGAATGACTAAGGAAATGTGAATAAATTATGATCTTTAACTAGTAACAATTAATATTGTTTAACTAATTGGGATAAATGATCCATTTAATATAAATTGTCTCTGGCCATGGTGGCACACACCTGTAATTTCAGTATTTGAGAGGCTGAGGCAGAAGGGTCACTGCAAGTTCAAGCCGAGCTTGGGCTATTTAAGTGAGTTCAAGGCCAGCCTGAACTGCATACTGAGACTTTGTCTCGAAAAAGAAAAAAAAAAAAAGAAAAAAATATATATAAAGAGAGAATTATAGCAATAACTAGCTATAGAATATATGAACCTTTGTTTGAAGGTGTACTTTGTATGTTTTAATTTTGTAACTTGAACAACTATTTCCAAGAAGACAGTTTGTAATTTATCAAGTAATGATTTCTTAGTGGATTTTTTTTGTTCTTTTCTTTTTTTCCTTGGAATTCTGTATTGTTGCTACCCTTTTTTCTATTTTGTTTTGTTTTCTCTTTAAATAAAATTTTAAAAAAGAATATATGAACCTCTCTGTATTATCTTTGCAATTTTTGTGTAAATGTAAAACATTTGATACATGTGAATAAATCACAAGCTTTGAATTAGTGAAAAAGTGAAGAAGGAAAAAGACAGCTAGCTGCGGGTTTCAAACAGGAGCCTGAAGAGAATTCTCCCTGCGGTCTGGTGGCCATTTCAGAACTTTGGAAATGGAATGGTCAATTCATCAGAAAGAAATAGCAGGTGAGTATGGCGGACTTTAGGGGGCCTGCAGGGGAGAGATCCTGGCGCCTCGGGACCTGCACCATGAGGTTCACTCGGGGTGCCGGGAGAACAAGGAACTCCTCCCCTCTTTGGAGGATGGCTGAGAGTGTGGCAGACTTTCGGCAGCCCGAAGGAGAGAGACCCTGCCACATCGGGACTTGCACCGTGTGGTTGACTCAGGATGCCAGGAGAACAAGGAATTCTTCCCGTCTCTGGGGGCAACTGTGATCCTGCCTGCGTGTGGGCTGAGAATCAAACATCTCACGTCATCCTGTCCCCTGTCCCGTGCCCCCCCCTTAGCAAGCAGGAGCCAGTTAACTACTCATCTTGTGAAAAAATTGGCCATGTTATTTAGTATGACCTCCCCATATGCAAAGATATGGACAGCCATTTGGAAGAAAACAAGAGACAGTATGACAGATAGTGAAGATCTCTGGTTGTCTAGCTTTGAAATTTGCGCTTTCTTATGTCCCGTTCTGTTCTGTTTTGTTGTGTTTAATTTTACCCCTTTAAAAAAAAAAAGACAGCTAAAGACATTGTTGTTCACTATTAGATATAACTATAGCACTCTTACACTGAAAACTAGAAGAAATTAGAAGAAAAAGACAGAATCTTCCCATACAAACAGCCCCAAATGGAGCAAGAAAGCTGTTTTCAGATGACTTTCAGTTGACACTTAACTAGCAGGATGACAAAATTAGAAACCATCATTATACAACCTTTAATGAAATAATTGACTCAAGCAATAATCAGTAGTGGGGAAAACAATTAGATAAAAATTAGATTGAAACTTTCCAGTGGACAGTGCTGGCTGTCTCATTAAAAGAAGAAAATCAGAAATGTGGCTTCTCCTGATATGGTGGAACACAAAATTCCACAGCATCTTCTGTTACGTTCCCCAGACGCTCACCTCCCCCTGCCACAAAAAAAAAAAACCTGCTTGAGTTTCTTCTAGTTCCTAGAGCTGGCTTCCATTTATGGAAATCATGGGAGATAGAAGCGCAAATTAAATGATACCACAAGGGTAAAAACAAATATAAAATGTGAAAAAGACAAAAAATCTGTTTCAGTAATAAGCTTAAAGAGCTTCAGTAATTTGCTTAAAGAGGATGGGGAAAACAGGAAAGAAAGCCTTAAGATGGGTGAAAAACTACAACAACCTAATATAAGCATCATTTGTACTCCAACTCAAGTCAAATAAAAAGAGACATTTGAGAAAATGTGGGTAATTTTTATGAGCTGACTACTAAATAGTATCCAGAAAATACTATGTGCACCTTCACTATATGTGGTAACAGCATTGCGTAAACACTAGGAAAAGATCCCATTTTGTATTTTAGTATGCAAGGGAAAGTGGCACAAGGCCTGAGATTTGCTTTAAAATTCTTCCACAAAGAAGAGAAAGAATGAAAAGGAAGGAGGAAGGGAAGGGAAGAAGGCAGAAGAGGAAGTCCAAATGGCAAAATGTTTGTAAGTGTCGAGTTTGTGTAATGACATTGTGCTGAGGTTCATTTTCTGCTTTTGTCTCCCGTGGGTCTTGAAATTGTTCAGATGAGAAAATTTTTTGTTTAACCCGTAACTTGATGCTTTAATTCTCATGTCTAGGAAAGCAGATGTGGACATTTTCATTGATCTTTATTTTCAGGACTTTTTCTTTAGTAGCATGTGATCATCTCGCACCACACTAATGTTTTAAGAAATCTTATTTTCAGGTTAACCAAGGAACATATTAACTCTCACTGGGCATGAATAACAAGGTGGGATTCTATAGCTAAGTTATGACAAAGGTTATAAAAAATATGTGAGCCTTAAAAATTCACCAACACAGTTACTCCGATGTTAACTAAATCAGCGTTCTTTTTTATATTTTTATATTATTATTTTTAAAAAGCAAAAAAAAGAAATAATACAGAATTTCAAAAAAAGTGAGAAATCAACACTAGTTAATATATTGCATATTGTCAAAATATACAATAGATATTGTAATAATGAAAGGGAAAGAAAGTGCTCAAAAGGAAAGAACAACTGGGACAGGGTAAAGGAGAAATGGGAGAAAGGAAAAGATTTTATCCTTGTAGGTATCAGTATTGTCTTGATGCCATTTTGTTTTAGCACAAGTTTTGGTCATTGCATTAGTATTGGATTTAGATGCAGGAGAAAACTACAAATGTTACCGCCTCTGTGACAATTTTTAAAATCTGCATATAATGAAATTATTCAGTTATATCTGATTACTCCATCAGTTAAAGTTCTCAATATATGATGATGTCTAGTATCTTTGCAACGACTTTGGGTAAAGAAGCTGCCACTGTTTTCTTTGCTGATCTTGGACAGTAAGCCTTCTTGTTAAAGGACCAGATCGCATGTTTTTTGATATGTCTCAACCGTCTGAGTAGAAAATATTCTCTCACAACCACTAACTAGGAGATAGAGCTAAATGACAAATTAGTTCAATGTCTTTATTTTTAACATGAAAATAAGCAGAAACTTCAAACATGATGAATAACCAAAAAAATCTAAGAGTAAGACTAAAGGAAAGGGAGCATAAGATATCTTTGAGATCATTTTCCCAGATTAATCTTTTTTTAAATGTTTTATAATTCCAGAACTTGCCATTATGAAAATGCTACACAAACATAGCTTGCTAAATGCCTTAGGAAGGGATGAAATTAGTCACTCACTCTGACTTTAATCAATAAATCATTGTCAGTTTATTAATCATATATTACCTTATAATCGTGTAGTACTTGACAGCTTATGAAGCACTTATTCATGCATTAACCCATTTTCCCCTAGCAATAAGCCTTTGAGAGCACATGGATTATTGTGCTGATTTTACATATAAGGAAAGAGTCTTAGAGATGCGCTGGAGACCATCTAATGGCAGCAGGGAGATTGGGAAGCAAACTGGAGAACTGCAGTTCAGTCAAGCTGGTTCAGTGCCAGGAAGTTCAGCATAAACAACAACCCTGACACGGCTGAGACTTTAACATAATTAGAGCTACAATCACCTACATGCTTCTAACCCCATCTGTGGGGGACAAGGCAAACAAGTGAAATTCTCCCTAGTGATACAAGACGAGAATTCAGGAGTGACCCCAAAGCAAAGTAGGATGCATTTCCAGATGAAGGAAGAAGGACTTAGTGACTTACTCTCATTGTCAATATCCCTGTGTCCATAAAATAGAGTAGGAAGGAAAATGTTTGCTGTGGGATAAGATTGCTAAATTTCTGAACTTCCTATAAGGTATAGCTATGGCTCCCTCTGTAATTATAATCATTACTATGATTGGCAAGTTATGATTGGTGATATAATGTGGAAGTTAAAAGCTACTCATTCGCACAGTTTTTTTCTCAGCCTTCAAAACAAGTAGTTATTTCCATTTTACAGAGAAAGAAGCAGAATACTAGAAGATTAAAAAAAAAAACCTGTCTATATAAACATAATTAGCAAGTGGGATTGAAGCCCGGTACTGTCACACCCTCATGTCAAACCCACATTCCCCCTCACAAGACTGTGCTTGTACGCCCATCTCTGCCCCTCCCTGCAGTAGCAGTGACAAGAACATTCCAAAAGGAGCATAATCATTTTTGTTTTCTGCAGATAGAAAATATATTCAAATGGAATATAATTCATCCTGCTATCCAATAGATTCGCATTGTGTTTCTTTGTGTGTATAGACACATATTACATGGCTCGTGTTGTAAACACTGTTCTATCTGAGGAGAGACAGAGAAAGGGGGGAGAGAAAGAGCAGTACGGCACTGTTACTCCTGCTACTGCTGGTACTGCTACCAATAACAACAACGCTACGCATCTAGTGGTTTTAAACACATGCCATCTATTAATTTATTTAGTTCCCATGGTCCTACGATAGATCATTTCATTTGTCTGATGGAAAATTACATTGGCTATGTTTCAGTTTAACATTAAGATTTTCTAATTTTTGAAATGGCATAATAGTTCCTTTTGTAATAAATCTGAACAAATTTTTATTTTAAGGACGTTATTACAGATATTCTTGGGATTTTAATATAGCATTCATTCATTTAATGTCATTGAAAATACATATAGAGACAACCTCGTGCTGCTCACTATTAATGTAGCGTAAGTGTGGCATTAACACCTCAAAGGGTTTGTAACCTAGCAGTGTGAGAACCAGATGTGTGGTGACCTGCAGAAATGATGTAACACAGCATTCCCACTTCTTCCTCCTACCTCAGCCTATCTTGGCCACAGGAGGATGTGTCTGCCTTCTAGTAACCCCTCAAAGCCACCTCAGGCCTTTTAGCATTCCTAGGACAATCACAACAGGTAAAGGGACAATCAGCTCGGTCTACCAGCGGGTAGGTCTTGGTTAAGCAGTTGTATCTTGGATTTACATTTTGGTAGCCTTGCAAATGTTCATCCAGTATTTATGGAGCTCCCCGGATTAGCATTTGAAGTTAAATGATTTTTCCTAAAACCCCTCTGGTCCCACCTTGGCAAGTTCCCACCAGGTCCCTGTTCTACCTACTTCATCATACTGAAGACCACATACTGCTGAATCATACTAGAATAAAGCAAGTAGGTAAAGAACACAAGCAAAGTGAAGAAACCGTCACTCCTGCTGGGGAGACCAGTGAAGATATTATAGAGAAAGTGACAGAAAAACTGAACGTGTTCTGTGCTGCTTCCAGCTAGCTCCTTTACACCTTTCCTTCCTTGTGTTGTTAAGTGGATCCTGTTCAGTTTCTGTTATGGGATCAGGCAAGCCATGAAGTGTGCCAGAAGCCCCATCCTCAGAATCCATTGGTTAACAAAAATGCAGAATTCTCTCTTACCCGCTTTGTTTCCCACCCTCCTTTACCGCTAACAATTCATCTGACTTTGGCAAACCATCGCTACAATGCAATGTGAGAGCCGCATGGAAACATTACCGAGACAAGTGCATCCATGCAGCGGCCCTCATCAAGAAACTAGAACTCGGGAAGCCGGAGGCGAGCACATAGGGTTCCTTTGTACATTCACAAAGCCTCATGAGTCACAGTAGGACAGAATGCCAGTGAGGCTCATTCAATGTAAACTCATTGAAGAACGTTGAAAAACAATATTGAAAAAGCATTATTCATTTTAAATCCCTAATACTTACCTTTTTTCATTATTCTAAAAAATTGTGTTGTCAGGAGTGGTAGTGCACAACTGTAATCCCAGCACTCAGGAGGCTGAGGCAGGAGGATTGCCATGAATTTAAGGCCAGTGTGGACTACATAAAGAGTTCAAGGCCAGTCCAAACTAGATAGTCAGACCCTGTCTCAGTATACACATACATATATACAGGCATATATATATATATATATATATATATATATATATATATATATATATAATTTACTGGTACATGACACTTAATAGATTACTGGCTTAATTTATTACTATACAAATTAGATGTTTTCTGGCATGACCTCTCAATTTCTATACTCTATTCGTGTCTTTGTTTTTCCTGTCCTCAGAACTAGATTTGTATCTGAATATTTTCTCTGCCATTTACCTTGTTACCCTATCTTGTGGTTCATTTTCATTGTAAACTGAAATTTCAACCTAAATCCCAGCTACCCTCTGTAACCTGGACGCCAACTAATTATTGGCAATTTTTTTTAAGAGGACTGATGTTTATCTCTGTATCTCTCCCTTTGGCAAATTTGTTTGCTCTGTTTCAAACACCACTCAAATCCATTGCAATTCCTGTAGACTTCAAAGATGGAAATCACCTACAATCTAGGTGAGACTTCCTGCACCTGTCAAAAACATATAAGGTGTCATATTGCCATTAATATTCCTCAAAATACTCCCCTTGCTTCAAACACTCTTACCTCATCACTTTCTGAAGCAACTGTGGAAGTCCTCTTTTGTGGCAGCCTTCATGTTCTAAACTGAAGCAAAATGTTTCCCTTTCATGGTGACTTTGACTGTAGGGAAGAGCCAGGAGTTGCATGGTTCAGTCCAGTTATAAGGTAGCTGAGGGCCTGCCATCGTAGCCATCACAGTTTTGTGAGTGTGCTTTTCCAGTGAATGGCATCTGGCAGCAGCGTCCACCATATTCTTAATCACACTTACAAATATATGCATGAAAGAGGACTTTCAAAACTGCTTCAGAAGTGACAAGAACAATGGGATAAGTGTGTTCCAAGAGAGAGATGTATTTGAGGGAGATTAATGGCAATGTGTCTTTCACTTTAATAATTTTTTAAAATTTAAGTGTCCACCTTAGTTTTTGATCATACCACATATATCCATGTCTCAGTTTGAATGACTACATACATCTACTTTTAATATTAAGCAAATGACTACAGAAGAAAATTATCAAGGTACCTACACTTTAAGCAATTCTGTTTATATCACTAACCACATCGTCACAAGGCAAGCAGCCAATGGATGCTGCATCATCAATGTTATCATCTTCAGTATCCATTTGGTACGATACAAAGTAAGAGGAATCACAGGGTTGAAAAGAGATGCAGGCAACAAACTTTAAATGAATTAAAAAGTCCCCCCAAATTATCAGGGTTTATAATATTAACCCCATGTGCTTTTCTGCTTTCTTCTGCACATACTTCTAACTTTGACTCCATTTCAGCACTTCCCAATTCAAGTTTCTGCCATGTGTTGAGAGCCTGTTCTATACTGCAAAGTGTGCTTAGAACTTACGAACCACAACAGTTAAGGTGAAATCCTCCTATGTCCAAGGACTCAGCATGCCAATACAGAAAGACAGCTCTGAAATGCCATGCTGGCTTTGGAAGTGTTTTTATAGGGTGCTATGGAGCAGAGTGTATGCAAGCAGCCTGGTTTTCCTGAGGAAAAAAGGATGATAGGTCAGATGACAGCTGAACCGAGCTTTAAAGATTGACATGAGCCAGCAAGGCGAGGGTTTCTAGTCCCTCATATGAATGTTATGTCTCCTGCAGCCATGCACCAGACCACCAAGGTGCGTCCACAGACATTTAACTTTTCCTTTCATTCTCTTACTTCCGCTATTTTCTAGGAACTTGAAGCTACTGGTGGAAGAGACGATCCCCTAATCAGGGTCATAATTTACATTAATTACTGATAATTCTTGGAACTTGAAGCAGCAAATCCCACCTAAAAGATGGTGACCAGTAACGGGGTCATGTGATTGCAGAGTCACCAGACCAGTAACGGGGTCATGTGATTGCAGAGTCACCAGACCAATAACGGGGTCATGTGATTGCAGAGTCACCAGACCAATAACGGGGTCATGTGATTGCAGAGTCACCAGACCAGTAACGGGGTCATGTGATTGCAGAGTCACCAGACCAGTAATGGGGTCATGTGATTGCAGAGTCACCAGACCAATAACGGGGTCATGTGATTGCAGAGTCACCAGACCAATAACGGGGTCATGTGATTGCAGAGTCACCAGACCAAAAATGGGGTCATGTGATTGCAGAGTCACCAGACCAATAACGGGGTTATGTGATTGCAGAGTCACCGGAGACCTGTGGTTTTCACAGCAGACCTAGGGAGCTACGATTAAGTAAACCAATAGAACTCAAAGTTGAGAGAAGATCAGAATCTGCAGGGAAACTTAATAAAAACTCAGAGACACAGGCATTTCATTTTCATCTGTCCCTATTCTAAATCTACTGGGTGCCTGTTAAGTCAGAATTTAGGGTGATAGATATTAAATTTGTGGATGAAGGAATAGAACCTTCCATATAAGTTAATAGCTTTCTTATTTAAAAAATTATACTCCTTTATATTTCCATCTGCACTTTTACTAAAAATTTTGCCATTATGCAAACATGCCCTTAGAGAATAATAGGTTTTGAAATGTATCAAGGGATAGAAATTTGTTGTTACTGTTAATAAATTAATAATGTTCTAAACTTCCAAGCAACAGGTTGTTAATTTAGTAAGACATTTTCAAAGTTTAATTGTATCTAATTATAAATATTTTATGTCTACAGTTACAGAAGATAAATGTCTCATTCTACATAATTTCTAAGTACAAAAATACAATTCTAAAAATTGTTCATACAGAATTTTCTCAGACTACAAATGTTTATTTTCTTCTCTGTCCTTGTTATTATAATTAGCTGCAGCAAACAGCAATAGGTAATTTTTGAAAAGCAAGCAAAAATAGGTCAAAATAATTTTGTTGTACAGATGACTATTTTTTTTAAAAAAGGAGCATATTAAAAAGAAATTTTGTCTATTAAAAGGGGCTCTCCAGATGGAGATGTAACGTGAGATAGACTGTTTTGTTATGACTGTTGCTGTATAATTCAATTATTTTAGTGAAGGAGTTTATTGTTTTTAATCTGAAATATTAGGAAATCAAGTGAAGTGAACAGAAATTTCATCCACATATAATCCAAAACTGAGTGAATTAGGCAGAATTGGGGTTGGTGAGAGTTTGGTTTCGTTGTCTTGTTTCATTTTTCCGTAAAATGGGCCCCCTGCTGCTGTGTAAAAATTTGCCACAATCTTGGAAACACAAAGCCACACATGTGGATTCTCTCAAGGTTTCTATGGACTTTCAGTCTTAACTTGGCTCATTTTCTCACACAACTGAAATCAAGATGGCGAGCTGAGCCGACTACATGTGGCAGTTGGATTGGAGAAGAATTAATGTTCATGCTCATCCTTGTTCTGGTCGGAATTCATTGACTCATAGTTAAATAACTGAAGTCTCCACTTTTTACACTTTTTCAGCTGTCCTTGCTGAAGTTTGCTGCTATGTGCCCCTCTCCTGTCAGCTTATACCATAGCTATTCGCCTCATCAAAGCCAGCCAGAGAATCTCCATTACAGTCCACTGAGGCAGCCTAACATGAGGCAACGTAATTGGGAACATGACACCCCATCCTCTGTTCCAGATTTAATTTCTCCTCCTAAATCTGTCTCCACTCAAATACAGGGATATGACTCAGTGGGAGTCACTCAACATGTGGTTCCCCAAACCAGAAATGGCAGTGCATATTTTAAAATTTTATTTATTTATTATCTTCTACTGCCCTAGGATATGTCTCTTAATATCAAACAAAGATGCTAAAACAATAGCTAAAACTCTGTCTCTCATGAATGAAATACAGCCACAGAAACTATTCAGGTATTTTTAAGGTTACTGATAAATTAACTGTTCACAAACAAATTATAAAGGAAAATATTAGCTACTTTTATGATTTGTTATTTTGTGTCTTTTTAGACACGGTGGATTTAATAACTTGCTGTTAGTTTTCTGTCAAGTGTTTGGAACTTCCAATAAGTAGTCACAGAGAAATAAATATGTTGAATAATTACATTAATTACAGTGAACCCGTGTAGTAAAACAGGTTTATTGCTCACACCGAGGCTCTTTCTGTTTTCCAAAGCACCGCAGTACCCTTGCCTGCTTGAGCAACACAAGGCCAGGGACAGACCCACTTTCCAGGAAACTAAGAGGAAGAAGCAGAGCAGTGACATCTGCTCACAGCCCGTTACCCCAAAGGTAGCCCCATGGTCACACATGGCTGCAAGGAAGCAACAGAACACAGTCACCAGCTATGAACCCAGGACAGAGGGAGGAAGGCACTAGAGGAGACAAGTTTCCTGCAAGAACAGTAAAACCGTAAATCAGAGTTCCTGGCTCTCTGATTATCTGGACCATTGCATCACACTGGAATGCAAGTGTGAGTCTCCTTTAAAATGCATGTATTCATCAGTGATGAAATAGAATTAGTATGTTTTCACATGTTCCCTTGCAAGGTTGTCGTGATGAATAATCAGAGGACGCTGTTTGGTGATATTGTTCTCCCAAGCTTAATAAACTGCCCCTGATATGGTCGTTGCACAAAGTCATTATATAAATGTTATCATTTCCTTAATTGACAAATGCAAGATTATTTTTCTCTAGAATAATCTCTTTTTTACATAGCCATAAGAAATTCTTTTGAATATTCATGGCTTTTAATTTGCAAATTCTTAATTTCCTAAATTGTACCTAATTGTGATTTGCCAAGGTATTAGACTCTTCCTTTTATAAGTCTCAATTGGCTTGTTACAGGCAGTATAAGCAAAATATTTTTTCTCCATATGCAAAATGTTGTTCTGAACAAATTATCTCCTTTATAACACAAGTTTACAAAAGAACTAAGGAAGGTATTTTTCCCCCTGACACAACACATTGTTATCGTTTTCAACCTGAATACTTAACCTCATTAAAATATCTTTACATGCCATGAGTAATTATCATAATTGTAATATATTATTTTCTCATGTGGAGATTATGTACTCCAAAGGGACCTGTTTCCACAAAAGACTATTTTTAAGACATAAAAGTGTAAGTTTAAGATTATAGATTTGACACAGTTTACTGTAACTAGACATTAGCTACAAAGAAAGTGCACATATAAGAGGGAGATGACAAAAAAAGACATCCAACCATGCACGCTTTAAAGCCAGTTCTTGCTAAATCTGATCCTGACACCTCTTCATAGATACGTATGCCAGGTTGTTTGAAGTTGGTTCAAGAAAGAATGGAAGGAGGGAATTTGGCAAGGGCAAGACTAATTCAATTTTTGAAACCACTCCGGGAGTAGCTTTGGTCCATTTACAGATGAAACCGAAGCCTGAACATGTTGAATAATTTGCCCAAAGCACTCATAAGAGGCAGAGATGAGACAGGGGTTCTAAACTCAGCCAAATCTATTTCTTCCACTTGACAAGTCATTCATCGACTCTTTTATCAGTTTTAATCGCCAAGTTTGTGTCAGTTCCACTGCACAGAAAACAATTATTTTAGTAATTGATACATAACTGACTGTTACTACAGAAAAATCTTACTAGATTTTACTAGAAAATTCATTACACAGATGACCATGTGAAGAGGTAGACACTAGTTTCAGCAGTCAGTAAGGCACACAAATCAGGACAGAATAAATGTCCTGCACAGATACTTGCATAGATTTAAAAGGTGTTCATGAAACCCTCATGCAAAGCCATAAAGTAACTAGATTGCACTCACAATGTGCAAGTCAGTAATGCCAAGGTCTCACTCTCTTTAAAGCTAAGAGGAATTAAAAATTATAATTATATGTTTGTTGACATGCTTGTCCTCATTCTTCAGGAATGTGTGAGTATGTGTGTGCACATATATTTGTGTGTGTGTACTTTCCTGTTACTTTTCTGGTTTTATACATTTATGTGTCTCAGAAAAATTGGTAAGAAAGATTCAACTTTCAAGAATGGTGAATCAGAGCCAGGAATATAGTTCAGATGTGCCTGGCAAGCACAAAGTCCTGAGTTTGATTCCGGGTACTAAGTAAATAGAAAGAAAGAAAGATTACTCATGCAGGGAAAGTAGGAAGATGTTTTGTACAGTCCTTTATTCTGTAAAACTGTAAACAGAAACAAAATATGTAGGCAGAACTATAAAACAAATTCCATCTACCCTCCATTCAACATCAGTGGTTACCAACTCATCATAAATCTTGTTTCATTTCTATCTTCACCTATTCTTTCTCTCACTTTCAATTATTTTAAAGTAAATAGCAGACATGCTATCATTGCTTTTGTTATATATGTCAGTGTGAAGAAAAGATCTGAAAATAAGATACATGGCTATTTTAAACATCAGTGTGAAAAACTGTAACTCCTCGTCTTCCTTCAGCAGGACCTGAGTTCAAGTTCTACCAGAATCATGGTGTCTATTTTAGATGAGCTCATGGGCTAGGACAAGCTGACTCTTGAAACACATTTTGCTTTTTAACTTTTACTTCTAGGTCCTCTGTATACTAATCCTTCTCTTCAAATTCAAACCATTTCCCACTGAATCTTTTGCTCTTGTCAGTCCACTCTTCTCTCTCCTTCACTAATAGCACAGTGAAACCCGTTTGCTTCTCCCAGATTTATAGTGCAATGGCTTACATCAAAGTTAATGCCTCTTTTAAGAACTAAAGCAAGTACAGTCTCCTTCAAGAAGTCTTAGTGGAGTAACAAGAATCACAATGACCTCGAATTGCTCTTACAATTTGATCTTTATCATACCTTTTTCTCAGTACTAAGAATTGAACCAAACCAAAGTCCTTCACAGAGAGCTTCATGTCAGCACTTTTTTTTTTAAGTTTTGAGAGTTTCACTAAGTTCCCTTTTTGTCAGCCTGATCCTTCTGCAATCCTCCTGCCTCAGCCACCCAGAGTATTGGTACTGTGTCTTTGTGCCACCATGCCCCATAATACAACATTGTACTACATATACTTTCCATATTTATCTTCCCAACTTGAATTTTTAAAATCTTCTGTATGGCAATGATTATAATTTATAATTTATTTCTATCTTAAATTTTATAGCACCTGCCACAGAAATGACTATTTAGTAAAGTCAACTAATTATGAATTCAATTATTCATGTAAATATTCAAAAAGCTAAATTCTCCCACAGATAAATTTACTAATAGCCTATGGTTTGTTAGTGCATTTTTAAAAATCAAGACTCTAAATTCTTCAAGATGTGAGATTTACCTAGTCATGATAATAGCCCCTTTATAGATTTCTTAGGTATTTATCACTTGCATAGTCTCTGAACATCATCTCCATAAAAAGTACTAGGAGCACTTGAATGAAAACTGAATGTTCTTTCTGGTTTCTAGAGAGTACATCATAAATGCTGAGCAAGGCGCAGCCTCTAAAATAGGACTGTTCAATCTATTTCATTTATACTGCAAGGTGTTTGAAAATAGAATGTTTTTATGTGCTGAACCAATTTGATTTCTATGTGTGATTTACCATTCATGTTTTCTTTTCTTTTTCCACTCACTTGATTTTAATAATGATGATATGTAATGACAAACACGTGAATGGAAGTGGTACAGAATTTATATTATTATTATTTTTGACAGGCATCATATGACCCTATGGAATTTTTTAAGGAAAATTTACTCCATGATCACATTAGGAAAAAATGACCTCGCTATCTGGATTGCATTTATGAAAATAACTGGAGTAGGGGTATCAACAAATTGCAGTGATTATCATTTCCATGACTGATACTTTCACATTGCAAATTTGTTGAGGACATTTCAACTTTGTTTAGCCTTATGTTCTCTGAGCACATGTCAGTGCCTGTGAGGAACCTGCTCTGTCCATGCTTAATGGGATTCATTATTGCAGTTATGATGCTAATTTCATGAAAAAGCAGGGACAAAGATGCTCTCTATGGTAATATTTAGGAGAAAATACTATCCAGCAAAATAATCTCCCCAAAATGAATTTTAATTCACAATAAAAAATCAGCATAGAACAGGTTGTATGTTTCCCATGGTAACATTCTCAAATCTGAAGGGCTCAAATACCAACAGGGAGAAAGTCTAGATCTCTATCCATAGAGGAAGAAGAGTAGTTCAGATGCATTAAAACACAATTTAACACCTAAAATATATCAGGTGATTACTATGCATCAGTCATTGCACTACTTGCTTTGTAGGTATTATCTCATTTTAATTTTGTTACAAATATAAGAGGTTGATATCATTTTATGCTTATGTCCACATTGCTGCCAAGCAGCTGAAAGCCTTGGGACATTAGCTACAGCTCTCACACTTAGCTTTCTTTCCTCCTGTATCTGTCATTTTAAGTCTCCTCCTCCACGATCATTTCTCTCCATAGGACCATATCTTAGCCATTATTCTCCTAATATATGTCACAACCTATATCCCAACCTCCAGTGGCCTACTTTCCACTCTATGTATGATTCATTTGCCTACAATTATAATTCAAACCAGCAGCCTTTTGTATAACTTTTATCTGTTGTCATCTCTTGTGAAACTTTTTTAATCTTCACACAATATTCAAATCATTATCAAACATGGACCCTAATCCTAGACTGTTAGCTCAGTTTTCTGTTCCCTAATTAAATGGAACTCTAATGTCTGAATTTAATGTCATCAGGTTATAAACAACCTGCCTATTCCAACCTCAGAACTAAGCTTTGCAGGACTCACGTTCCTACGTCTACACACTTGGGGCATCCCATAGCTCATGGTGCCTCCTCTCCCTAGGATTGGATCAAGTTTGTTCTGCTCCTCTGTTTCCTCAGCTCCATTCCCACTTATAGGAAAGTCATTGCTTGAGTCTGTTTATCTCCCTCCTCCCACAAGGAATAAACTTTCAGCAGTCTGTCTGGCTCTGTACCCCACATGGACAATACTTCTAAACTCAATTTCCCCTTAGAAGACGTCTCACTCTTTAATGAAATCCTGAGTTTGTGCCCCAAACTGTAATACAATTAAAATGTTCTTTCAGCATCCTCTGGTGTTCCCAAAAGATCATGTCTGATATATCAAGCCAGCAGGGCCATGCTCAAATACAAATGAACAGGGGTAAAATATGAATTTTGAGCCCTTTGGTTTTTCTCTTTTGTCAGCTTTCTTTCTCCACTATGTTCCCTCTCCATAAAAAAAGTCCCACACTCCCAAATTTGGCACCTCACCCAGGTCTGCCCTCCTTGAAATTCACACAACATAAATTTATTTTCTCTTCTCCATTTCACCGAAAACCAGCAAACAGAAAAGTGACCCCTGACTTTTATTCAATCTGTCTGCCTCTGACAAACAAACTCACATCACAGGGGCAATTACTTCAACAGCCCTGTGCTTTTTCCTTCTTGATAACAACTATATGTTTAATGAAGACACTTGGAAAGCAGAGACTGTAAACCAAACTAGTTCTGCAGTTCCAGGAAATGTGATAAAAGATAAATTAGAGTCAGAGAAATTTTCCTGTGCCTCTGAAAAACACCAGCTGAAAACAGCTGTGAGGTTTGGCCTTGGAGTTGTTATTCCAAGTTTCGTATGAAGACAGGTAGTGTTTGCTGAGGAGAAACGGTATTTCTCGAGCCCTTACTCCTGGTCTATGCACTGAGTTATGTGATCCTATCCAATCCTGTGCAGTGCAATGGGTATAATTTGCCCCCATTTTACAGGTTAAAAAAAATGGGAACTCAGCCCAGAGTAGGTAGATTCTGAATTTCTCTTCAGTATATAATAAACCTGAGATTATACCTCATGTTTTCCTACCTCCCAACAATGGTCCTTATTCACATTATTTAATTTAGCTTAGCCCATGGGTGGAATTCATTGCTTACATTCCTCACAGACCTATCAAGAGCCTGGCCTAGGGAGAGGTCCAAAGATGGTGGACCAGTAGGTAGCAGGAGAGAGACCCTCTCTGAGAGAGACAGCTCAAATGCCAGAATAAAACACCCTGGAGAGACCCAAACAGAGAGAGATGGACTCTCACAACCCATGAAGAAACTAAAGTGCAAAAAACCGTTCTAATATGAGGTCCTGGGGCTACCATTAGAGAAGCTAAGATCAGCGAGCACAGCGCCCCCTTGAGCCGCCTGAATCCCTACCAGAGACCTGACCAAGTGAAGCGACTGGCTTGAGTCGCTGGAGCATGGAGCTGAACAGCCATGCATGCGCTCGCCCGGACCAGCCATGCATGCGACCCACGCAGAGGCACCGTGAATTCACACCGCAGCCACGCTGAAGTCAGAGGTTGGGGAGCCCAGCAGTTTTCGGGGACCGGCATCAACACACAATGAGTGATGGGAATAAGACCCTCCCATGGGAAAGGGGAAACCGCCTGGAAGACATGTTGGATTTGGGCGTGAGAGCCCTAACTCCATAAGGAAGTGGCTTCAGTTGGTTGTTCTCCTCACCGAGTGGATTGGTGGAATCTGCTTGGACTAGGCCACGCCCCTGGCTGGGACCCAGTGAGTCACTACAAATTAATTCCCTGAGATGGGCACACACTGAGGCAGTGAAGGCCTGCAAAGGTTGACTGGCCCAGAAGGGAGGAGCCAGCGCACACTGCCCATGGGTGAACTCTAATCTCTGATAACCTATTGAAGAGGGCTAAAGCTCCTAGCCTGTGCCCTCTAGAGGAGCCTTTACCTACAAGAAAAGGATCTGGGAATTACACTGTACACTTATATGGAAGGAACCAAAAATATGACAAAAAGGAGATAAGAAAAAAACCCCAGCCCCCAACCCTGAAAACATTGATCCAGGAGAGGTAAATACAAAAGAGATTGAGGGCAGTAAACATAGAACATCAAACACAGTGTTAGCAGACATAAAGAGATATCTTCAGGACCTCATAAGCGGGACCAAAACTGAAATATTAATTCAAATTAAACAAGAGATAAGAAGATTAATAAAAGAAAGGCTGGGCACCTCTCAAGAAGACACAGACAGAAGAATGGAGGAACACAAAAGGAAAGAACATTTAATGAAGAATACAGAAAAAACCTAGAATTCATGAAGCAGATTCAAAGAGATTATCAGGAAAATAAAGACTCCATAGAAAAATGGCAAAACTGCTTGAAAGAAACCAAAGATAGACTATTAAAAATTGAACACAGGCTTGCAATATGTGATCATGAAAGGGAAGATCTCTTAAAAATAACAAGGGAGCAGGCAGTAACCATACAAAGACTGGAAGACGACAAGAGGATCTATAACTTAAGAATAAAGCATGTGAATGAAGAAGCAGGAATCAAAACAGAGGAATTACAAAGTCTATTCACAGAAATTATTAAGCAAAATTTCCCAAGCATAGAAAAAAGAAATGATACGCAGAGGTATGAAGCATACAGAACTCCAGCCACCTACAACCAAAACAAAGCTACACCCAGACACATAATAATCAAGATCCCAGAAATTCAATATAAGAACAGAATATTAAAAGCCATTAGAGAAAAGAAACAGATCACTTATAAAGGAAAACCCATCAAAATCATGGCAGACTTCTCGACACAGACCATCAGGTCAAGAAGAGCTTGGAGTGAAGTAATTCAAGCGCTGAAGAACAATCCCCAGCCCAGATTGATGTATCCTGCAAAACTCTCTCTAGAAATTAATGGAGAAGAAATATTCTTCCATGACAAAGAGGAACTTGGAGAATTTGTGACCACCAATCCAAAAAAAATACTGCTACAAAAAATACTGAAGGACATTCTAGGGAGGGAGAACGAGAATACAAGCATATCAGGAACAGTGGCAGAGAAGCCTCAGTGAACAGGGCAGATAGTGGAGTGGAACAGAAAAATAGACAACCAATGGCAGAAAAACAGAATAGCAGAAATAAGGCAGAGAAGATTGGCTGTAATCTCTAGTATAGATGGCCTTGAAATATTAACAGATAGAAACACAGGCAGAGTAGATCAGGAGATAGGGTCCATTGAGATGCTCTATATAGGGAGGCAGTGGGACCCAAAACAAGCAGTGCACCCCATGGGAGTGAAAGGGGAGGAATTGTCTAAAAAAGGGAGGCAGAGGATATTGTTAATTGGGTAACAAGATTTAAAATTTACATTATTCTCGCCACTCTGCTTGGATGGATTACATGCTGTTCCAGTTTGTCTACTTACACTAGACTTGACATGGCCAGCTATCCCAAAAATAAGAGGACATATTATGGTAATCATCCCTAATTTTCCTATCAACTTAATCTGAATCCCTTTATAACTTATACTGTATTATTATGACTGATCTTATTTGAATCTGGTTTGTTAGATTGCTACTTTGTATTGACTGCTTTTATTTAAATCTGTTATGATTGATAGCATCAAATCTAAGAGTATAGACAACTACACAGAAGATGACAAGATTCATTAAGATACCCACTCTGGTTTGATTATTACTTGCTTTTGAAGTCTTATAATATCTCCAATGCTTCGTTTTTATTAATGTTGTTATATACTGCTGAGACATCATGGTAACCATTGTAGATCACCTTGTACTGCGGGTTTATGTGACTTTTTTGCCTCATGCTTTTCTAAGAATTGTTTTGTTTTATCTTGTTTTGTTTTGCTTTTCCCTCTAATACAGAAATGATAGATATATATGTAGAGACTCATGCATGTGTAGAGCTTATAAACAGTTTACAAGAACCAACTATATAACACATGTTGAAATGAACAACTACTTTGAAGAAAAAGAGACACTACAATACCCAGTGCTGATTCCATAAT
>PVJX010027335.1:0-24957 GCA_004027295.1 Dolichotis patagonum | reverse complement strand
ATTCTCTAAAATAGACCATATACTAGCCCACAGAACATATTTAAGTAAATGCAAAAGAATTGAAATTATCCCATGCATGTTATCAGACCATAGTGCTGTGAAGCTAGAAATTAATGATAAAAGAAATTGCAAAAAGCCTACAAACACATGGAAACTGAATAATACACTCTTGAGCAATCAGTGGGTCACAGAGGAAATTAAAGAAGAAATTAAACAATATCTAGAAGTAAATGAAAATACAGACACAACTTACCGGATTTTGTGGGATGCAATGAAAGCAGTGCTCAGAGGAAAATTTATTGCATTGAGTTCCCACATCAGGAAGACAGAATGAACACAAATAAACAACCTGATGCTACAACTCAAACATCTAGAAAAAGAAGAGCAAGCCAAGCCCAAAGCAAAAAGAAAGGAGGAAATTATAAAGATTACAGCAGAAATTAATGCAATAGAGACTAAGAAAAGAGTACAAAGGATCAATGAATCAAAGAGTTGGTTCTTTGAAAGAATAAATAAAATTGATAAGCCCCTGGCCAACCTTATTAAAAAAAGGAAAGAAAAAACTCAAATTCATGCAATAAGAAATGAAAAAGTTGAAATTACCAGAGACTCAGTGTAAATACAGAAGATCATCAACATCTACTTTGAAAACCTCTACTCTCATAGGTTCGATAACACTGAAGAAATAAACAGATTCCTAGATACATATGAACTACCAAAGCTGGATCAGGAAGATGGAAAAGTGCTGAATAACCAAATTTCTATTACTGAAATTGAAAATGTAATTAAATCCTTGCCTACAAAGAAGAGTCCAGGCCCAGATGGATTCACTGCAGAATTCTACAAGAAATAAAAAGAAGAGTTAATTCCAACACTCCTGAAACACTTCAATGAAATTGAAAGAGAAGCAGTTCTTCCTAAATCATTTTTGGAAACAAATATCACTCTAGTACCAAAATAAGAGAAAGACTCAACGAAAAAAGACAACTATAGGCCAATGTCCCTGATGAACATAGATGCAAAAATTCTCAATAAAATATTGGCAAACAGGATGCAGCAAATCATCAATAAGATTATACACCATGACCAAGTAGGATTCATCCCAGGAATGCAGGGATGGTTCAACATATACAAAACAATAAATATAATCCACCATATCAATAGAGCCAAAAGGCTCGATCATCTCTATAGATGAAGAAAAATATTTTGATAAAGTCCAACACTCATTCATGATAAGAACCTTACAGAGAATTGGAATAGAAGGTCTTTATCTCAATATGGTAAAGGCCATCTATGCAAACCAACTGCCAGCATCATATTGAATGGTCAAAAACTGAAAGCCTTTACGTTAAAATCAGGCACAAGACAAGGATGTCCCCTGTCACCACTGCTATTCAACATAGTACTGGAAATACTAGCCACAGCAATAAGACAGGAAAGAGAAATAAAAGGAGAAAAGATAGGAAAAGAGCAAGTTAAATTATCATTATTTGCAGATGAAATGACACAATACAAATAAGACCCCCAAAACTCTATTGAAAGACTCCTAGATATAATTAACAAATTCAGAAAGGTATCTGGATACAAAGTGAATACACAGAAATCAATAGCATTTCTATACACTAACAACAAAGGTACTGAGAGAGAAATAAGAGAAACTACACCCTTTACACGAGCATCCAAAAAAATGAAATGCTTAGGAATTAATCTCACAAAAGAAGTAAAAGAGCTATACAGGGAAAATTATAATGCCCTGAAAAAGGAAATCGAAGAGGACCTCAGAAAATGGAAAGACATCCCCTGTTCATGGATAGGAAAACCAAACATTGTAAAAATGGCAATTCTCCCAAAATCACTATACAGATTCAATGCCATCCCAATCAAAATACAACTAACATACCTCATAGATCTAGAGAAATCACTCCTAAAATTCATCTGGAACCAGAAGAGACCTAGAATTGCAAAGGCAATTCTAAGCAACAAAGGCAAGGCAGGAGGCATCACAATCCCTGACTTGAAATTATACTACAAAGCTACAGTGATAAAGTCAGTATGGTACTGGAATAGAAACAGACCCGAGGATCAGTGGAATAGATTGGAAGATACAACCAGAACCACACACTCACTGAACCACCTCATCTTTGATAAAGGGGCCAAACATGCTCGCTGGAAGAATGACAGTCTCTTTAACAAATGGTGCTGGAAAAATTGGCTGTCCATATGCAGAAGACTAAAACTAGACCCATGTCTATCACCATACACTAAACTAAAATCTAAATTGATCAAAGATTTAAATATTAAAACAGAAACACTAAAATTGCTGGGTGACAAATTAGGTAAAAACCTCAAAGATATAGGGGTAGGAAGAGAATTCATGAACAAGAACCAAAGTACATGGGAAGTACTTCCCAGAATCAATAACTGGGACCACATCTTATTAAAGAGTTTCTGCATGTTAAATGAAATCTCCAGCACTTATGGCAAATAAATACATGAACAAATGTTCATCATCATTAGTCATGAGACAATTACAAATTAAAACCACACTGAGATTCCATCTCACTCCAGAAAAAATGGCCAAGATAGAAAACACTATCAACAACAAGTGTTGGAGAGGATGTGGGGAAAAAGGAACACTTCTACACTGTTGGTGGGAGTGTAGACTGGTGCAACCACTGTGGAGGTCAGTCTGGAGATTCCTCAAAAATCTGGGTATGGAAGTCCCATTTGACCCAGCTATTCCGCTTCTAGGCATATTTCCAGAAGAACTAAAAACATCATACCACAGTGATACATGTGCACCCATGTTTATAGCAGCACAATTTGTAATGGCCAGATCTTGTAAACAACCTAAGTGCCCATCAACTGAGGAATGGATAAAAATGTTGTGGTATTTTTATACAATGGAGTACTACTCAGCTATAAAGAATGATCACATTGAGATATTTATAAATAAATGGACACAACTTGAGGGCATTCTCTTAAGTGAAATAAACCAAACTCACAAGGGTAAATACCATATAGTCTCCCTAGTATGAGAGTTGATAAGTGTATATAAGAATTTATGGTAAGCATGAGTCCCCATCTCATAGCTTTGAAGTCTTTCAATGTTTTCAATCATAAGTTGGAATGGTTTTATTCTGTTTTGTTTGACTATATCATGCGTGATGATATGAACAGCTCTTTTGAAGAAAACAAAACATTATGACAGCTATTGCTAATTTAATATCATCCTTCTTAGAAGTCCTACCATGCTTCTTTTGTTCTACTACCATTGGTTCTATCTATCACATTGTGTCTTATTGGAATTTGAATATGTGTGATAGTTTAAACAAAAATTGTTTTTATCGAAAATGAGATATTATAGTACCCATTGATCATTTTCTGTTATTCGGTTCAGAAAGCCCTGTAATTCTTTCACTCTATGCATGGCTTTATACTATTGTGTTATGTTTGATATTATTGTATTTGAAACTATGCTCAAGTATAGCAAAGTAAGTGATATGGTGTTAGCTACTGTTGATGTACAGTTGTCTTAATGTAAAGTACCGTGTTGCCTACGTTGTCCTGTTACGATCTGCTCTGTACTGCCCTCTTTTGTATTATTCTCTTTCAAATAAAAATTAAAAATGCCTCTCCTAAAATTTTGAAGACATAGGGATAGGTAAACAATTCATGAACAAGAATCAAACCTCAGAGGAAATATTTCCTCAAATCAATAACTGGAATCACGTCTTATTAAAGAGTTTCTGCATGTTAAATGAAATCTCCAGCATAGTGAAAAGAAAACCCACAAAATGGAAAAAAATCATAGTGAACTCTCCTTCAGACAAAGGACCTCTGTCTAGAACTTATAAAGAGTTAACAAAAATCGGACCCCCGAAATTCAAAGACCCAATCCAAAAATGGGCATCTAAGATGAATGCACAGTTCTCAGATGAAGAAATACAAATGGCAAATAAATACATGAAAAAATGTTTGTCATCATTAGTCATTAGAGAAATGCAAATTAAAACCACCCTGAAGTACATCTCACTCCAGAAAGAATGGCCAGGATAAAGAAACCTACCAACAACAAATGCTGGAAAGGCTGTGGGGGAAAAGGAACTCTTCTGCACTGTTGGTGGGAGTGTAGACTGGTGCAACCACTGTGGAGGTCAATCTGAAGATTGCTCAAAAAGCTGGGATTGGAAGTCCCATTTGACACAGCTATTCCACTTCTAGACATATTCCCAGAAGAACTGAAAACATCATACCACAGTGATATATGTGCACCCATGTTTATAGCAGCACAATTTGTAATAGCCAGATCTTGGAAACAACCTAAGTGCCCATCAACTGAGAAATGGATAAAATTTTGTGGTATTTTTATATAATGGAGTACTACTCGGCTATAATGAATGATCACATTGAGATATTTATAAATAAATGGATGCAATTTGAGATCATACTCAGAAGCGAAATAAACCAAACTCACATGTCTAAATACTGTAGTCTCCCTAGTGTGAGAAATTGTAAGAGTACATAAGATTTTATGGTAATCGTGATTCCCCATTACATTGCTTTGTAGCCTTATAATGCTTTTATTCATCAGTTGGAATGGTTTTATTTTGTTGTGTTTGATTTTATTATATGTGATGGTATGAACAGGTATTTTGAAGAATTATTTTACATTATGGCAGCAGACATTGCTGATTTAATATCATCTTGCTTTGAAGTTCTACTATGCTTTTTTCTTATTACCATTGGTTCTATCATATTGTGTCTTATTGGATTTTAATATTTGTTATAGTATAAACAAATTTTTATGGAAAATGGGATATTATAGTAGCTATTGTTCATTTTCCTTTATTTGGTTCAGAATGTGCCTTAATACTTTCATTCTCTTCAATCGTTTTATAGTATTTTTTATGTGTGATATTATTGTATGTGAAGCTATTCTCAATTATTTCAAAGAAAGATACCTTATGTTAGCTAATGTTAATATCTGGTTGTCTTGTTGTTAAGTGCTCTGTTGCTTACATTGCTCCATTCTGATCTGCTTTGTTCTGTCCTCTTTTATTTTAGTCTCTTTAAAATAAAATTAAAAAAAAACATACAGCATGTTCTAAAGAATATGATAAAAAAAATCATAGACCAAACAAAAGGAAAAAATTCCTGCTAAGGCCTGTACAATTTTCATTTTCATTTCTATACTTTAGGGGTATATAGTTCCATGTTCTTGTTTTTGAAATGGAATACATACCTTCCTGTGAGTAGCCCGCATGGGGAAGAGAGCCAGGAGATCCATCTCTGCCTGCCAGGCCCACCATTGGAAGGCTCCTTCTTGTGGGCAGCGAGTTTGGGCAGAAAGAACCATGCAGATCTGATTCTACCTGCCAAGTACCACCACCAAGGCTCCTGCTTGTGGGCAGCCAGTGAGGGCAAAGAGAACTGGACAGATCTGCCTTTGCTTGTTGGGCACTGCCAACAGAAGGCTCCTATCTGCAGGCAACCATTGTGCACAGAGAGAGCCAGACAGACTTGCCACCTCCTGTGGGTCGCTGGTACTTGAAGTCTCCTTTCTTCAGGCATCCAGTAGGAGAAGGGACATGCAATCAGGTAAGCTCTGTATACCTGCAGTACACCACTGGAGGCCCTCACTTCCTGTGGGCAGCCATCAGCCAATAATAGAATCAGACAAATACACCCCTTTGTGTCTGCCAACATCTCAGGAGTCCCAGTGTAGACACAGAGGCTGAGAGAAGCAGCCCCACCTCCACACACCCCTAATCATCAAGGAAACACCAGTGTAGCTGCACAGGTCTGGAGAAGCCTGCTCCACACCCTGCTAACTCCCTGTAACTCCAGAATTAGAGGAACCAATGTGTCTGTCCCATCATCCTACACCATGAAGGGGCAGCCAATGTGGGAATTGCCTGGCACCCCACAATCAGCTTGTTGGGAGGAACCCAGGAGAATGTCAAGACGTAGGAGCAAAAGGAAATCTCAGACTTCTGGCCCACCTAGAACAATTTGGAGACACAGTCATGGAAGAAATTGGAAGTCACACACCTGAAATCTCTGAAAGGATAGGAACTGAAGTAAAAAAAAAAAATTCATGAGATTGTAAAAGCAGTCAAATCAAAAATAATGTCTCATGTAAAAGAAGAAATCACAAACATACTGAAAGAATTGTTCAGCAGGTCTAAAGAAGACAGAGACCAAAAAAAGAGGAGCACAGGAAAATGATGGAAATCTTGAATGAATATACAAAGGAATTATAATGCATTAAACAGGTTCAAAGTCACATCCAGGAAATTAAAAAGTCAATGGAAACCTGGCAAAACTACTTGAAAGAGACTGAAGATAGACTTTCAAACCTTGAAGGTAGGATTGCAGCTAGTGATCATGAAAGGAAAGATCTCTTAAAAACAACATGGTATCAGGAAATAACAACTCCGTGGCTTCAAGATGAGGCAAAGAGGCATAATTCAAGAGTGACAGGTGTTGCTGAAGAAGCAGGGGTCAACATAAATGAAATTAAAAGGTGATTTACAAAACTAATAGAAGAAAATTTCTCAAACTTGGGAAATGGATCTGGCATGCAGATATTCAAGACATATAGAAAATCCAGCTAGTCATAATCAAAGTAAATCTATACCCAGACATATAATAATCAAGATCCCAGAAATTCAACACAAGAATAGAATATTAAAACTTTTAGAGAAAAGAAACAAATCACCTATAAAGGAAAACCAGTCAGAATCACAGCAGAATTATTAGCACAAACCTTCAATTCAAGAAGAGTTTGGAGTGAAGTCTTTCAAACTCTGAAGGAAAAAAACTTGCAACACATATTGATAATCCCTGCAAAACTATTTTTCAAAATTGATAGAAAAATAAGATACTTCCATGATAAAGAACAGCTCAATTAATTCATGACTACAAAAGAAACCCTACAGAGAGTGCTAAAGCATATTCTAGAGAGACATAAAGATGACCACATTTCCAGGAAAAGCAGCATAGGATTGCCAAACAATTGAATGAAGAAGGCAAGAGAATGAAGGGGGAAAGTGCAGGACCAACACAAGGAGGACAGCATGGCAGAGAAAAGCAATGTATATTCGTTGTATCCATTAATGTAGATGGCCTCAGTTCAGCAATAAAAAGAAACATAGGAAGAGTGGATCAAGATACAAGATCCATCAATATATTGTATACAAGAAACACATTTAACTGGAAAGGAAATTCATAGACTGAAAATCAATGGAGAGAAAATAATTGTTCCATGTGACAGGAGACCAGAAAAAAAAAAGCAATCGTAACTTTCCATCACCACAGAATGGATAATAAGATACTGAATTTTCATGCAGTGGAAAGCTACCAAGCTATAAAGTAGCATAATTTCAAGTCTCTTGTAGGTAAATGGATGCAAATGGAGATCATTTCATGGGTGAAAGAGTTTGATCTCATACACATCAACCGTAGCATAAGAAACAGAAGTAGTTAATGGGATCCAAAAGTAAAATAGTTATTGTAAGAGTGATAGGGGAGGAAACACCTGGGAGGGAAAGATGGAAACTATTGTTCATTTCTTATTGTCTTGTCTTGAGCTCTTGTATTGTTTTCATAATTTTGTTAGGTTTGGCTTTGTTCTGTCTTGTTATGTTAGCTTTTACTTTGATGTTACACGCAGCTATTTTGAACACAACGGAGTATATTACAGTAATCGTAGTTGGTTTCTTATTATCTTCTTTTAGAGTCTTATGATGTTTTCATTTGTTTAGTGGGATTTATTCTGTTTTATTTTATTATGAGTGATGATATGAACAGCTATTTTGAAGAAAATGATACATTATGATAGTCATTTTTGATTTCCTATCATCTTGTTTAGAAGTCCTATCATGCTTTTATTATTTTGTTTTGATTGATTGCATTCTGTTGTGTTTTATTTGATTTTATTATGTGTGATGATATAGAAAACTTTTTTTGAGGAAAATGAGATATTATAGTGACCATTGTTTATTCGTTGTTATCTGGTTTTGAAGTCCTGTAATGCTTTCATTCTTTTGATTGGGTTTTTTACTATTTTGTTATATTTGATATTATTGTGTGTGAAGTTATGTTCAATCATTTCAAAGAAAACAAGAGACATTATGGTAGCCACTGTTGATGCACTGTTGTGAAGTCCTGTGTTGCTTGCATGGTTCTGTTGTGATTTTCTTTGTTCTGTTCTGTTTTGTTTTCTTTTGTTTTATTCTCTTTAAAATAAAAAAATTTTAAAAAATAAATGGAATACAGTTTGCTTGTTGTCATGCTTTTTCACTTATCATTACTGTATATACAATATCACATATTTTATATATTTTCATGAAGCAAGTTAATGGCAACTTCCAGTATGAATGAATAAGCTGATTAAAATTAAACTCTGATAAATTAAAAACTAAAAGATTATTAAATTAGATGAATCAAAATGAAAAATTTTCACAGCTCAATCTTGTAAAAAATAAAATATGAATGACAAAATGAGAGAAAATATCATGAAATACTTACATATGACAAAGCATTTGTCTCTAGGATATAATAAAAAGCCTTTACAATTCAATATTAAAATGTCTTCCCTACAAAGTGGAAAAAATATTCAAACATATTTCATAAACAATTTAAAAGCACTTGAGGAAATACTTATAATATTATTTATCAGGGACATGGAAATTAACACCATAGTGGTATAACACTGGAAGCATTAAATAACTAATACTATAAAAACCCACAAAATGCAAACAAAATTGTTTGCAATAATACAGCACAATTAAAATTTTCATACAGTGATAATGGGAATATAAAATAATAAAATTTCTTTAGAAAATATTTTGGCAATTCTTAAATTTTTATTTGTTTTGTATATGTTTATGATAACATTTATTTTGGGAAAGTGATATATATATATATATATATATATATATATATATATATATATAATATTCTGTCTATTTCCAATACTTTTTCTTCACCTCACCCTCCCTCTCACTTCCTCAGCTTCCTTTCCCCATTACCATGAAGTCTATCTCCTTGCTTCCTACCATCTCACCTCTTTTTTACACTTTATTTATGTTTTATATTTCTCATATAAGAGAGACCATTGCGTCAATTAACCTTCTACATCTGACTTATTTAGGTTAACATCATGGTTTCAAGGCCTACAAATAATTGAAATTTATCCATTTATCATTCTTTATAATTGAATAATACTACATTGTGTAAATATACCATATTTTCTTTATCTGTTTTCTATTGGTGAGCACCTATGCTGCTTCCATAGTTTGCCAGTTGTGAATCATGGTGCTATAAAGATAGATGTGCATCTATCTCTGTAATGTGATGTCTTTAACTCTTTTGTGTAAATACCCAGAAGTGTAGTTGCATCAAATGGAATTTAGCTTTTAGTTTTTTGAGGAATTCCCATACTATTTTGCATCATGATTTACATTTCCATCAAATGTGTAGAAACCATCCTATTCCACTGCATCCTCACAAAGATTTTTTGCTTTTCATGTTTTTGATGAGAGCTATCTTAGGACAGTATGATGGAATTTCAGTGTTGTTTTGATCTGTATTTTCCTAATGGCTAAAAATATTGAACTGTTCTTCACATACTTGTTGGCCATTTTCACTTATTTTGAGAAGTGTCTATTCATATAATTTGTTCATTTTGAAAAATTTTTTTTAAATTTTATTTAAAAAGAAAACAAAACAAAACAAAACAAACAAAATAGAAAAAAAGGGTAGCAACAATACAAAATTCCAAGGAAAAAAGAAAAGAACAAAAAATATTAAGAAATCATAACTTACATACTGTCATCTTGGAAATAGTTGTTCAATTTAATTTGTTCACTTTTTGACTGAGCCATTTGTTTTTCTTGTGAGTCTAATTGTTTTTTATTTATTTATATATTCTATATACTAAGCTTCTGTTAGAAGGCCATCTGGAAAAATGTTTCATTATGCTGAAGGTTGTCTCTTCACTCAGTTAGTTGTTTCCTTTGCTGTGCAGAAGATTATTAATTCAATGTAATTCCATTTGTTGACTCTTGGTGTTATTTCTTATGATATTTGAGCTCTGCTTAGTAAGTCCTTGACTATGTACATGTCCTCTAATGCTTTTTTTAGGATTATTATTGTTTTTGTTTTTATATCTAGATCTTTGATCCATTTTTATTTGATTTTAGTATAGTGTGAGAGATACAGGTCTTGTTTCATCTACTGCATGTAAATGGTCAATTTTCCCTGGACCAGTTGTTAAAGAAGCTGTCCTTGCCCTAGAATATGTTTTTAGTCACTTTGTCAAAGATCTGATGGCTAAAAGTCCATGGAACTGTTTCTATGTCTTCTCTTCCATTGTAGCATTTCTATTTTTGTGCCATTATCTAGAGCAGAATCAAATACAATGAGGACAAAAAGAACAAAATCTCCATGTACTTAATAGTAGTGAAAAAGATTCTGACTATTATTTACTCTCCTATTTGTATGCTTCAAGAGTAGAACATTAGGTGGGTTGTTTGTTTAGTAGTTCCCATGATCCTGGGAACACTAGGGTGAAATATAACGGTACTTAAAAGGAGTCCATAAAGCAAATCATCCTAAGAAGAATTTATGAAATATTTCAGGAATTGCAGTGCTGAGTGAATCTTACCTTGGGGCACAGAGATAACACCCTAATTTATAAAACATGGATTCAAAAAATCTCATTAGCTTTGTCCCTAACACCAACTAAAATTATTAAAGGCTCTTTTCTTTTTGAGATGAATTGAGCAGCAAAGTGTCTTCTCCTTGAGCTTTCTGGAAAAAGAAGACTATAAATCCAAGGCATTGTTATTTGTTCTTAGCAAGGAAAAGGTAGAAATAGTTAGTCTGTCCTCGCACTAGTGGAAGCCTTGGTTACTTATAAATTGCTCAGTTACATCACAAGGGAACAAATCCACAGAAGAAGAGCACCAAGGTTATGAATCAGTGCTCTGAAAGTTAATTTCTAGTGGTAAAGTTAGGCACCAATGATATTCTTGTATTCTCCTGATCTCCATCTACTTTCCTCCTTCCTTTTGCCTCTGGATAAATATTGATACTTTTTAACCCTCCTCTTTTTTATTATAAAATATTTCAAAGTATACTCAATCACTTCCTAATTCCATTTCATTTTAATAGCAGCAAATATATAAGGATTGGTATTCATCTTTTGAGAATCTCTACTCATTTTTCATTATAACACTGTGAGTGAAGAAAGTAGTGTGGATACAGAAAAGAAAATGTCTGATTTGACCACATAAGCATGTTGCCTATGGTCATACCAATGCAAATATTAAATAAAAGCTCATCTAATGTTTGTGATGGAAGGAAATTCAGTTTCTACATGCTTTTATCTGAAGTAACCAAAAGTTATCTAAATTTGGGCACTATTTTTTAAATGGTTTAATACAATTGTTGATAAGGAATAATCAATTGTAACTATCAAAACTCAACAGGAACAATTTTCCCAAGGAATGTTAACCATCTTAGCATGCCGAATTTCCATTCTGTTTGCTATAAAATTATAATAGTGTTTGGTTTGTAGTTTAAAAACTAGTATTGAAGTTATAGTAATCAAAGGGTTGAAGCTCTTGCAGATGTTTAGAATTTGATTAAATTAGAATTCACATTTTTGTATCCACTTATATAAAGAAACATGAATGAGTTTTTAAAATGAAATTTAATAGTGTTTACAAAATTCTTTTGGTTTCACTGCTATTATCAAACTACTCTTGCAGAATATCAACTGTCAAACATATTAAATTGATAAACTGTCACAGCACAAAGAAATTGATTTTACCATCTGGCTTTCTAGCATTTTTGTCAGATCTTTTTAATTAGGTTCAAATCAGTGATCTCCACCTTTCCCTGCTTCTGCCTTTTTCAGTGCCATTAAGACTGAACTTATTTGTAGTTCACTGCTATGTGCTCAAGTGGAACTTAAATTGGATAGTACTTTCCCCCAGGTTTTCACACCTTGCATATGCTAGTAAAAGTCATGTCATGCTTGCCCAGTAGTGCATATAATTCGATTTGTATTTTATTGAGATATAAAGATGACCATTACATTACAAAGACAGGAAACTTTAAGAGAACTAAATGAAAAATGGTACCATAGTTAGAGAAATTTAAAATCTCTTCAAGGTAAGGAAAAAGGAAGGGAGAGCACTAACATTTTACTTTGAATTTTAACTGCTGAAATAATTTATGTAATAGAAATACTATAAAGCTATTTCTAGTTAATCCAACTGTTGCACATTCTTACAAAAATATTTCTACAGGGTTTACAAAATGAAAAACTAATCAAATTGGTTATATCACATCTCTGATGTTTATTTACTATGATGCCTATTCATTAATATTTGACCTCTGTGATATCAAGCTGGTCAGGTAATGGAGGCACATTTTTCCCTCTATTGTGGCAGTAGAGCTAACTGTGAACTATATTGGAGTTGCTCTGAATATTTTTTTCTTTAAAAATAAGAACAGAACAGTATTCAACATACTGTTTTAATATTCACCTCAAGATGGTTTTATATTCAAATAAAATTATTTCCAGGGAATAAGAGAATGGTTTTTAAGGGTATAGGCAGAAAGAAAAATTTACAGGATGAATATATAGGTCTATCTTAAGAAGAATCCAAACAAATTCAAATTTATGTCTGTATAAAGTTATGTATTATAAAATCAAATGGGATCAAAAAGACTGGCTTTGTTTTAATTCAATAGGACAGTCTTCAGAAGACTGTGTCAGAGTTCTGAGTCTCCACCCTATCAATCTGCCCTACAGGTAGCCTGGAACAAATTGAGAATGCTAGGTCTCTCATTTTCATATAATCTAGCATGCATAAATACATTAAATCACACTATTAAATTCAAGATGCTGATTTTGCATCTTTTGAAGGTGGAACATTCCATTTATTTTGAAGGTGGAACATTCCATTTATTGTGGTTTTTCCATAGTACACTGAGGTTTTGGACTAAAATAAAACTGAACAACAAAGCTACCACTCATGGATTCCAAGCATCTTTTTTTTTCCCTTAGTGATTCAAAAGAATATCTAGAATTCTTCCCTATGAACATTCAAGCTTGAATTTCCCAATACTGTTTCAAATGTCCCATCCACTTCCAAACACCAAAAGAATACTAGTTTAAAAACCTGTGTCTACAACATCTGTTACACTGACCTCAGAAGTTTAGAAGGTGGAATCATTCACACTCATGTTAAATAGCCCAAGAGTAGTATACTATAGTGCAAGAAAATAATTTTTCACTGAGGAGAAACAGGAAGTGCACTTCCCATGAGCCTTCAGTGGGCCAGGAGGTGAAAAAAATGCACTCTTTTGTGTGCCAGCAGAAACTGTGGGCTGGGAGGAGAAACAGGAAGTACCTTTCCTGTGAGTTAGCCATTATGTGGGCTGTCAGACAGGAAAATCTGAGCTCACCACTCCATAAGAAACCAGCTAACTCAGAGGAACACAGACTGAGTTGATAGCAATTGAGGTACAAAAACAACTTAATGCTTGTATTGTTTGATTGATATTGTAGGACTTAGTTGATTGAGCATCTATTTAGAGGATAACTGTATACAATATAACAGATATGGGGGATTTTCTTATCTCTTGTTTTTGAAATCCAACAATGTTGTCACTGCTTTGTTTTGCTTCATTTTACTGTTTTGTTTTGATTGTTTTTAATTTGTTCCATTTTGTTTGATTTTATTATATTTGATGGTATGGGCAGTAATTCTGAAGATAACAAGAGGCATTACAGTAGCAATGGTTGATTTCCTATTATCCTATTTTGAGATCCTAATAACTTTTACTGTTTTGTTTTCATTGGTTTCATTCTGTTTCATTTTACATGGTTTTGCTTTCTTTTAAATAAAATACTTTTCACTGACTTTTATTCACCAGAGTGTAATTGTTCACAATTCCTGTGTATTCTTCTCTCCAACCATATTATAAATAAATGAATGCTGCAGGATCTGTGAAATTTCTTTCATTTTTTTCTATGTAGTGGCAAGGTGTCATTTTGGAAGTAGTTTCAAACTTTATTACAATAACTAATAGCTACTCTCTTTGCTAGCAGTTTTAGTGACCCTCAAATAATTTATATATTTTTAGAATCTTCTCTTAATGCAGCCAAGTTAACCACAGATTATTACATTCATTGAGTTTTTCCCTTTTACACATTTTCTTACTGTAGATATACTTGCTAAACCATCAGCAGAAATGTAGAATATGGCAGAACAAGTACCGACTGGCAGACTTGTAATATTTACAGAATAATGTAGAACTAAAATAATTCTTCTAAACGTTGAGAATTAATATCAGCTATTCTTTTCCTCTGCACTCCCAAAGAAACAATAGCCTAAAATTCTCTAGGCACAAATCTTTCATAATCACTTCTTAACCCTCTGAGTTCCTTTAGCAGAACTATATACTAGAGCTTATGTCTTCCTCTCCACTGAAATATTCGATCACATTTAGCACTCCAGACTTTATTCATGCATCTCTATCCTCCAACTATGTTTTTAAGAATCAGACTTACCTTTTTCAATTTAGGGAGCCAAGAGCCTGCAGGGTTGTTAGGAATGTGAGGTGAGTCCCACTGCTGCAAGGCTGGCTTGGGGAGAGTTGGAGACCTGTGCTCCTACCAATTGAGTTTCTAGGGAGCTCTCAGGGACACTGAGCTGAACCTTGGAGGTTCCACTGGCCTCAGTGCACCATGCCCAGTGGCCTTCTTTCAGTTCATGAGGCAGAGACTGTGCAGGGGGACTCTTGGCCTGGTTGGGCTGGCCTGGGGAGAGCTTAAGACCAGCACTCCCAATGGTTGAGTTCATATCCAGCCCCCTAGGACATGGGAATGAGGCCTGGAGGTTCCACTGGCCCCAGTAAACCATGACCAGCTTTCACTTTTCAATTTAGGGAGCCAAGAACTTACAACAGAACCCAGACAGCTCCAGGTGATAAGGGCACAGGAGGTGAATCACCACACACCCAGAGGAAGCTTTGGAACACTGCTCAAAGCAAGGAAATATAAGAAAATGATGAAAAGAGAGACGAACAAGCAATATAAAATCTCCAGCCCATCACAAGAAGGCATAAGAACCATGAACATACAAGAAAATAGAAGCCATACAACTTAAATGACTGAAATGATATCAAATGAAATAAAGAAGCAACTAGAGGAAGCTATGGAGAAATTCAAATCAGAAATAATCACCTGGGTAAAAGAAGAAATGATAAAAGTAGTGAAAGAAATAGGGAACAAATCTAGTGAAGACACAGCTAAAAAATTAGAGGAAAAAGGAAACAGATGGAATCCCTAAATGAACGTTACAAGAAAAAAACAGAATACATGAAGCAGATTCAAAGAGATATATAAGAAATCAAAAATTCTATCAAAATCTGCCAAAACTGCCTCAATGAAAAGGAAGATAGAATTTCAAACCTCAAAGATAAGATCACAGCTAGTGAAGAGGAAAGGAAAAACCTCTTAAAAATAACAAAGAATCAGGAAATAACCAGCTGCAAGATGATGCAAAGAAAAATAACATAAGATTAATAGGGATAAATGAACAAGAAGGGAACAGGCCAAATGATATCAAGAGGCTATTTACAGGAGTAAAAGCTGAAAACTTCACAAACATGAAAGTGGAAACTGACATATGGAGTAGTGAAGCATATAGAATTCCAAATAATGATAAGCAAAATAAAACTACAACCAGACATATAATAATCACCATCCCAGATATCCAACATAACAACAGAATACTAAAAGCTTTTAGAGAGGAAAAGACAGATCACCTAGAAATAAAAACCTATAAGAATCACAGCAGATTTCTCAATACAAACAATGAAGCCAAAAAGAACATAGAGTGAAGTATTTCAGATCCTAAAGGAAAACCACTTCCAACCAGACTGATGCACCCTGCAAAACTGTCCTTCAAAATGGATGGAAAAATAAGATACTTCCATGACAAAGAACAGCTGAAAAACTTCATGGTCACCAAACCAACCCTACAAAGAATACTGAGATATTCTAGATACACATGGGATAAAACCACCAAGCAAGGCAGACAATTAAACAGAATGGAAGGCTGAAGATACAACAGCAGAAAGATAACATATCAACAACAAACCAATATATAACAGTTCAAACCATTAATGTAAATGGCCTCAACCTACCGAGTAAAAGAAACAGACTGGCAGAATGGATCAAGAAACAACATCCAACCATATGCTGTCTACAAGCAATCCATCTAACTCAAAAAGAAAAACAGAGACTGAAAGTCAAAGGATGGAAAACAATACTTCATGCAACAGGAAACTAAAAGAAAAAAGTGGGAGTAGCAATCTTGTTTGCAGGCAATGTGAACTTCAAACCACGAATGATCCAAAGAGATAAAGAAGGTCACTACATACTAGTTAGGGGAAAACTTCAAGAGGAAGAGATAACATTTTTATATATACTTATGCACCAAATTCCTGAGCACCCAGCTGTAGAAAGCAAGTATTATCAAAATTTTTTTAAAAAATAATCAATAACACAATTATAACAGGAGACCTAAGCAGCTATTGACACAAAGGGACAGATCAACTAGACAGAAAATCAGCAAAAGATTAGCAGAAATAAATCACACCTGTAAACAAATGGACTTGATAGACATATATAGAGTTTTATATCCAATAACATCAGAATATACATTCTTCTTATCAGCACATGGGACATACATCAACAGACCATATACTAGGCCATAGAACATATTTAAGTAAATGCAAAACAATTAAAATTATCCCATGCATGTTATTAGATCATAGTGTCAGGAAACTAAAATTAATGATAAAAGCAACTGCAAAAACCTCACAAACACATGGAAACTGAATAATAAACTCTTGAGCAATAGGTGGATCACGGAGCAAATTAAAGAAGAAATTAAACAATATCTACAAGCAAATGAAAATACAAACACAACCTACCAGATTTTGTGGAATGCAATAAAACCAGTCCTTAGAGGAAAATTTAATGCACTGAATTCCCACATCAGAAAGACAGAATGAACACAAATAAAGAACACGATGTTACAACTCAAACATCTAGAAAAAGAAGAGCAAGCCAAGCCCAAAGCCAAAAGAAGGGAGGAAATTATAAAGATCAGAGCAGAAATTAATGCAATAGAGACTAAGAAAACAATAAAAAAGAATTAATGAATCAAAGAGTGGGTTCTTTGAAAGAATACTTAAAATTCATAAGCCCCTAGCCAACCATATTACAAAAAAAGAAAAAATCAAATTCATGCAATAAGGAATGAAAAAGTTGAAATTGCTACAGACTCTGTGGAAATACAGAAGATCATCAACACCTATTTTGAAAACCTATACTATCATAGGTTCGATAACAAAGAAGAAATAGACAGAATCCTACAAACACATCAAGTAACAAAGCTGGGTCAGGAAGATGTAAAAATGCTGAATAACCCAATTTCTATTAATGATATTCAAAATGTAATTAAATCCTTGCCAACAAAGGTGAGCCCAGTCCCAGATATATTCGCTGTGGAATTCTACAAGAAATACAAAGAAGACTTAATTCCAATACTCCTCAAACTCTTCAATGAAATTGAAAGGGAAGCAATTCTTCCAAAGTTATTCCTGGAAGCAAATATTACTCTAGTACCAAAACGTGAGAAAGACCCAAATAAAAAAAAGAACTATAGGCCAATTTCCCTAATGAACATAGATGTAAAAATTCTCAGTAAAATATTGGCAAAAAAGATGCAGCAAATCATCAAGAAGACTATACACCATGACCAAGTGGGATTCATCCCAGGAATGCAGGCATGGTTCAATATATGTAAATAAAAAATGTAATCCACTATATCAATAGAGCCAACTAAGAACCACATGATCATCTCTATAGATGCAGAAAACACTTTTGAGAAAGTCCAACACTCATTCATGATAAGAACCTTACAGGAAATTGGAACAGATGGTCTTTATCTCAATATGGTAAAGGCCATCTAGGGCAAACCAACAGTCATCATCATATGAAATGGCCAAAAACTGTAAGCCTTTACCTTAAAATCAGGCACAGACAAGGATGTGCCTTATCACCATTCCTATTCAACATAGTACTGAAAATACTAGGCAGAGCAATTAGACAAGAGAGAAAAATAAAAGGAGTAAAATAGGAAAAGAGAAAGTCAAATTATAATTTGCATATGACATAATACTATACATAGAAGACCCCCAAAACTCCATTGAAAGATTCCTAAATGTAATAAATAAATTCAGCAATGTAGCTGGATTGAAAGTTAATACTCAAAATCAATTGCATTGCTTTAAAAGAAAAACAAAAATACTGAGAGATAAATAAAAGAACCACACCCTTCATACGAGCATTGAAAAAAATGAAATACTTAGGAATTAATCTCATGAAAGAGGTAAAAGAGCTATGTAGGGAAAATTGTAATATTCTGAAATAGGAAATCGAAGAGGACTTGAAAAAATGGAAAGACATCCCTTCTTCATGGGTAGGAAAAGTAAACACTGAGAAAATGGCCATTTGATGAAAATTAGTGCTTCAATGCAATCCCAATCAAAATACCACTAACATACCTCATAGATCTAGAGAAATAACTCGTAAAATTCATCTGGAACCAGAAGAGACCTAGAATAGCAAAGGCAATTCTGGGCAATAAAGGCAAGGCAAGAGGCATCTCAATTCCTGACTTCAAATTGTACTACAAAGCCACAGTGCTAAAATTAACATCATACTGGAATAAAAACAGACATGAAGATCAATGGAACACACTGGAAGATACAACTACAACCACAAACTCACTCAACCACCTTATCTTTGATAATGGGGCCAAACAAGTTCGCTGGAAGAATGACAGTCTCTTTAACAATGTTGTTGGAAAAATTGGCTTTTCATATGGAGAAGACTAAACTAGACCCATTACGCTCACCATGTACTAAACTAAAATCTAAATGGATCAAAGATCTAAATACAAAAACATAAACACTAAATCTGTTTGAAGACAAACTAGGTAAAAATCTCAAACCATAGGAGTACATAGAGAATTCATGAACAAGAATCAAACCTCATGGGAAATACTTCCCAGAAACAATAACTGGGACCACATCTTATTAAAGAGTTTCTGCATGTCAAAAGAGATTTCCAGGAGAGTAAAAAGAAAACCCGCAAATTGGGAAAAAATCTTAATGGACAGTCCCCCAGACAAAGGACTTCTGTCTAGAATTTATAAAGAATTTTAAAAAATCAGACCCTTGAAATTCAAAGGCCCAATCCAAAAATGGGCATCTGAAATGAATACACAGTTCTCAGATGAAAAAATACAAATGGCAAATAAATAAATGAAAAAATGTTCATCATCATTAGTCACGAGAGAAATGCAAATTAAAACCATACTGAGATTCCATGTCACTCCAGAAATATTGGCCAAGATAGAAAACCCTACCAATAACATATGTTGGAGAGGCTGTGGGGAAAAAGGAACTCTTCTGCACTGTTGCTTGAAGTGTAGACTGGTGCAACCACTCTGGAAGTCAATCTGGAGATTCCTCAAAAAGCTGGATCTGGAGGTCCCATTTGACCCAGATATTCCACTTCTAGGCATATTCCCAGAAGATCTGAAAAACATCATACCACAGTGATATATGTGCACCCTTGTTTATAGGATCTAGGAATCATCCTAAGTGCCCATCAACTGAGGAATGGTTTAAAAAGTTGTGGTATTTCTATACAGAGGAGTACTACTCAGCTATAAAGAATGATCACAGTGACTTATTTATAAATAAATGGACATGACTTTAGACCATACTCATAAGTGAAATAAACCAAGCTCACACGTGTAGATACCATATAGTCTCCCTGGTATGAGAGTTGGTAAGAGTATATAAGATTCTATGGTAATCATGATTCTCCATTTCATAGCTGTTAAGCCTTTCAATGTTTTCATTCATCAGTTGGAATGGTTTTATTCTGTTTTGTTTGACTTTATTATACGTGATGCTATGAACAGCTGTTTTGAAGAGAACAAAACATTATGACAGCTATTGCTGATTTAATACCGTCCTTCTTAGAAGTTCTACCAAGCTTTTATTCTTCTATTTCCATTGGTTCTATCACATTGTGTCTTAGTGAGATTTGAATATGCGTGAAAGTATTAACAAAATTTTTTATTGAAAATGAGATATTATAGTACCCATTGATCATTCTCTGTTATTCTGTTCAGAATGCCCTGTAATTCTTTCACTCTTTGAAAGCTTTTATACTTTTTTGTTGTTTGATATTATTGTATTTGAAAATATGCTCAACTATAGCAGAGGAAGAAATGTTGTGATAGCTATTGTTAATATCTGGTTGTCTTAATGTTAAGTATTGTGTTGCCTATGTTGTCCGGTTCCGATCTGTACTGACCTCTTTTGTCTTATTCTCTTTAAAATAAAATGGAAAAAAAAAGTTGTGCTATTTTTATACAATGGAGTACCACTCACCTATAAAGAATCATCACATTGAGATATTTATAAATAAATGGACACAACTTGAGACCATACTCATAAGCGAAATAAACCAAACTCACATGTGTAAATAGCATATAGTCTCACTAGTATGAGAGCTTATAAGAGTATATAAGATTTTACAGTAAGCATGATTTCCGATTTGATTGCTTTGAAGCCTTTCAATAGTCTCATTTCAGTTGGAATGGTTTTATTCTGTTTTGTTTGACTTTATTATGTGTGATGGTATAAACAGCTCTTTTTAAGAAAACAAAACATTATAGCAGCCATTGCTGATTTAATATCATCTTGCTTAGAAGGCCTACCATGCTTCTATTCTTCTATTACGATCGGTTCTATCATATTGTGTCTTATTGGCATTTTAATATATGTAATATTAAAAACAAAGTTTTTTATTAAAAATGAGATATTATATTAGCCATTGATTGTTCTCTCTTATTGATTCAGAATGCCCTGTAATTCTTTCATTCTTTCAAATGGTTTTATGCTTTATTATGTTTGATATTATTGTATTTGAAACTATACTCAACTATAGTTGATCAAGAGATATTTTGATAGTTAGTGTTAGTGTCCAGTTGTCTTATTGTAAAGTGCTGTTGCTTATATTGTTCTGTCCTGATTTGCTTTGTTCTGCCCTCTTCTGTTTTATTCTCTTTAAAATAAAATAAAAATATAAAAAGTCACATATAATGTTATACTTCATGATCATTAAGTCTACTCTCATCCAGATGCAGCAAATCATCAAGAAGATTATACATCAAGATGATTTTACAGGCAGGTGTGCTGCTATAAACATGTGGGTACATATATAACTGTGGTATGATGTTTTCAGTTCTTCTGGAAATATGCCTACAAATGGAATAGTAGGGTCAATTAGGACTTCCAAACCCAGCTATTTGAGGAATCTCCAGACTGACCTCCACAGTGCTTGCACCAGTCTACACTCTCACCAACAGTGCAGAAGAGTGCCTTTTTCCCCACAGCCTCTCCAGCATTTGTTGTTGGTAGTTTTTTTTCTCCTGGCCATTTTTTTCTGGGGTGAGATGGAATCTCAGTGTGATATTCATTTGCATTTCTCTAATGACTAATGATGATGAACATTTTTTCATTTAATTATTTGCCATTCATATTTCTTCATTTGAGAACTGTGTATTCATTTCAGATGCCCATTTTTGGATTGGATCTTTGAATTTTGAGGGTCTGATTTTTTAAAATTCTTTATAAGTTCTAGACAGAAGTCCTTTGTCTGAGGGAAAGTCCATTAAGATTTTTTCCCAATTTGTGGGTTTTCTTTTCACTCTGCTGGAAATCTCTTTCAAAATGCAGAAACTCTTTAATAAGATATGGTCCCAGTTTTTGATTCTGGGAAGTATTTCCCATATGAAAAAACTACCTTTTTGATTCATTAATTCTTTGTATTTTTTAGTTGTTTTTTTTATTTTATTTTAAAGATTATAAAACAAAACAGTGCAAAACAGCAGATCAGAACAGGACAACATAGGCAACACAGTACTTTACATTAAGACACTCAGACATTAACATTACCTATCACAATATCTCTTTCTCTGCTATAGTTGAGTATATATTTTTTTAGTTTTGATTGCATTGATTTCTGCTCTAATCTTTACTATTTCCTCTCTTCTGTGAGCTTTGGGTTTAACTTGTTTTTCTTTTTTTAGTAGCTTGAGATGAAGCACTATGTTGTTTATTTGTGCTCATTCAATTTTCTTGATATGACTATTTATTGCTAAATATTTCCCTTTTAAGACAGGTTTGGGCCTGTGATTTAGCACAGTGGCTTAAGTGCCTGCCTGGCAAGTGTGTGGTTGTGAGTTCAACCCCTGGTACAAAAAAAAATAAGACCACTTTCATTGCATCCCACAGATTGCAATAGATTGTTTCCGCATTTTCATTAAATTGTAGGTATTGTTTTATTCCTTCCTTAAGTTCATCTATAGCCCGCTTGTTGTTTAAAATGTTGTTGTTTAATTTCCATGTATGCATGCAGGTTTTGCAATTTCTTTTGCCATTAATTTCCAATTTGAGTGCACTATGGTCAGATAGTATGCATGGGATAATTTCAATACCCTTGCATTTACTTAAGAATGTTTTATGGGATAATATATGGTCTATTTTGGAGAATGTCCCATGGGCAGCTGTATTCTGTTGTGGTTGGGTGGAATACTCTGTAAAAATCTGCAAAATCCAGTTGCTCACTGGTATGATTTAGTGCTATGACTTCTTTGCTGACTTTTTGTCTAGTTCACCTATCTCTTTTTAACAATGGGCTGTTAAGGTCCCCTGTAATAATTGCATTCTTCTGTATTTGGTTTTTCATATCCTTTAGTATCTGTGTTATATAGTTGGGTGCTTCTGTGTTTGGTGCATATATATCTATAATAGTTAGTTCTTCATCTTGAATTTTTCCACTTACCAGTATGTAGTGACCTTCTTTGTCTCTTTTAATCATTTTTGGTTTGAAGTTCATATTGTCTGCAAATAGAAGAGTTACCCCTGCTTTTTTCTGGGTTCCTGTTGCGTGGAATACTGTTTTCCATCCTTTGACTTTTAATCTATGAGTTTCCTTTTGGATCAGATGTGTTTCTTGTGTACAGCATATTGTGGGATCATGTTTTGTGATCCATTCTGTCAACCTATTTCTTTTGATAGTTGAATTGAGGCCATTTACATTCATGGATATCACTGATATATACTGGGTCAACTTTGCCATGTTATGTTCCAATAGTTTGCTTTCTGCTTTTCCCCCTTATTTAATTGCTTGTCCTACCTGGTGGTTTCTTTCTGTTGTTCTGGGGATTGTGGTCATTTTTATCTCTGTCTAGTGTGTCTTTCAACATTCTTTCTATGGTTCGTTTGCTGAACGTAAGTTTCTTCAGTTGTTCTTTGTCATGGAAGTAATCTCCATTAAATTTGAATGAAAGTTTTGCTGGGTATATCAGTGTGGCTTGAAAGTTGTTTTCTTTCAGAGTTTGTAATATCTCATTCCAATCACGTCTTGAGTTGAGGGTTTGTGCTGAAAAGTCTGCTGTGATTCTAATGGGCTTTCATGGATAGGTGACTTGTGTTTTTTCTCTAACAGCTTTTAGTATTGTTTTTATGTTGTATGTCTGAGATCTTAGTTATTACGTGTCTGGGTGTAGATTTATGTTGGTTGTGACTGTTTGATGTTCTGTATGTCTCAGTTATTTGCATATCAGATTTTTCCCAATGTTTGGGAAGTTTTGTATTATTTCTGTGAATATTTTAGATATGTCATTTGTATTGACTCCAGTGTCTTCACTAATGCCTATTAATCTTATATTGTTTCTCTTGGCATTATCTTGAAGCTTCTGGGTTGTCATTTCATGCTGCTTTGTTATTTTTAAAAGTTCTATTCTTTCATGATCACTACTTGCAATCCAATTCTCAAGGTCCAAAATCTTATCCTCAACTTCATTTAAATGGTTTTGCATGCTTTGGATCAAATTTTTTGTTTCTGGGATGTCCCTTTCAGTTTGTTTCATGAATTCTGCTTGTTTTCTATATTGTTCATTCAAGGTTTCAGTCAGTTTCCCGTGTTCTTGTACTTTTTTCTTTATTTCTTCTTTAGCTGTGCTCAGCACTCCCTTACTAAGGTTGTTACTTCTATCTTTACATGGGAAAGTACTTCTAATTTGATTTCCTCTATGGCCTCATGGAGTTGCTTTTTTATTTCATTTGCTATATTTTCAGAGATTCCTGATGAGTTACCTTTGGAGTCTTCTATTTCAATGTCTCCTCTATTTGTACCTGTTGGACTGGATGTTTGAGACTGCATTCTGCCTTTTCACTTTGCCATTTTCCTCTTTTGAGTTAGTGTTTGTTTCTTCAAACCCACTAGTGTGAACTGTTGGTAGTGTGTATCTTGGTGCCCTACTGTAAGGTTGATGTTTGTCCAGTTGCTGGGTCCCACAATGAATAGGTGTGCCTGTCACCTGACTCTCTGCTGCAGGGCCTGTTGGGTGAGTCCTGCATTCTTCCTGGGCTTACAAGCCTAGTAGCATTCATGTAGGTCAGCTTTTAGTTCCTGCTAGTACTTTATCTTCAGCTTATTCCAGGTCATCAAATCTCCTTGTCTATAGTGTTTGTGTCAGCTGAGGCCCTACTGTGTCCTTATTGTGTGTCTCATGAGCCCTTTAGATTTTCTTCAAGTTAGGGGAGTCCTTTTTGACACACTCTTCACTCTGTCTGATGTTTTCTGTGTGTAGGAAGGGGTCACCCTCACTGTTGTCAGACTTAACAAGGTCTTACAGTTAAGTTGAGGGAGCTTTACTACTGGCCCTATTTAGCCGCTGTACACCTCTATTTTAGGGGCATACT